>JAJOOD010017828.1:0-26094 GCA_029582525.1 Solanum tacnaense
AGATAACTTTGAAACAAAGGGAAGACTACTTGTTCATCAAGTTGGATGACTAAGTAATAAAAGGGTCACAAAACAATGTTTTACTTTGACCCAAATAACTTATTGGCCACACAAATCTTTTGTAATAATTATTATATTACTAACAATCCTTCACATATTTCAAAATATTGGAGTCAAACGGTAAGATTGTTTTGATTTGTCTAATCAAAGTGCAATAGATTTTGTGTCTTTTGGACAATGAATTAAACTTCGATAAGATTTAACTTACAAAATTACTAGTGAAATATATTATTTTTATGAACCAATCATTCTTATTGTAAGTAGAGATTTTACCAATCACATTTAACCTTCATATTTTATTGTTCAATACTGTTTTACGTCAATAGGCTGCGTGTGTTATTCATGAGAGTTCTAGAGACTAAGTACAAACAGAGGCGAACCCACGATTTGAAGACTTTGGGTGCACCAACATAACCTTAGCTCAACTATGAGCTCTAAGATACATTAAAATAAAAACAGTAAAATGTAACACTCTAGGTGGATTCGAATGGTCAAAACTCGAATTACACCCTAGACTTGACATGACGTATAAGACCCCGAGAGGCCCTACACAAGACACTTAGCATACATCATACAAGATAATAGAATTGAAAGATTTCAAAACACAGTTTATATCATAAATAGTTTTACAAAAACGTAGCGGAAGTCTAACATAGTCTCAAGCCATCTATTACATCAAAGAGTGATTAAGACGTAACCCACACATCAAATACAATATGGGAAAGTAAAGACAATAAGAAATAAAGAGTTTGATCTTCAGAACATGAGGACTCACCAATCATCGAAAGCTACTAAGGTAATCACTAGCCATGGGGTGCGGAATAGAAGCGTCAGACCCTACTTTAGTGAAACAGTGTAGGCAAGAGTATGTGTTAGTACATAGAATGTACCAAGTATTATAGCAATGTATAAGAGTTATAAATCATGATAAAAGGACTTTTCATAACATGCAACGACCAAATTTAACCATAAGATAAAGGGTTAGAAAACATAGTCGTAGTCATGGTCAATATAGGTAAAAATCATCTTTAAACACATGATAGATACTTCTAGAAGTGACCTTAGGTCACTATTCTGGCAAGTAGCCATTAATCGACATATAGACCATGTGAGCCATAACATGAAATCTGGTGTCTATCCCACATCGAAAAGAGATCTCCTTACTTGCCAAGGTAATAGCCATAACTTCTAGCTTAAGTGGATCCACTAGCTAATGTCTATCTAAGACAAAACTATGGTGGCACAAAGTTTATGGGACATGGATAATCACCTCTTGTCCACTCGGTGCTAAGCATATATTTCACGGAAAAGTCAGTAGTCTTAACTTGTGTAATCACTAAGAGACATGGGTAATCATCGCTTTTCCAATAATCCATGGAAGGTACTTCAAGTAGCCAATTCAAACTAGATTTCATTAGAATACCTCCTTAATCTTGATTCAAAGTTTAGTTGAGAAAACCTTTCAACTCTAGGAATCCTTTATGTGAGAAAACCCTTTCACATTCATCTATTGAGTAGTAGATGAGAAATCCTTACACAGCAATAACTACAACATTGATGCTTTATTCTCAAAGCAACTTAAATCGATTTCATAAAGAACATGCATATCTTAATAAGTTCATCTTTCATAGTTCAAAACCCACATTATATCATCATAGTTTAGAATTCATAGGTCATGCATGGGTTCATAGGGGATTTAATATAAAACATGCTATTACTTCAATTCATGCATAAGAAGACATAAAACAATCAATTGAATCAACATTGAAAGGAACCCATGTCAATTGAATAAAATCCTAATTTGATTTATGAAACTAACTTTACAAAATTGGGGATTTTAGGAACTCTATTGAGGAAAGAGCTCCATAGATGAAGACTACCATACCTTGGAGTTCAAAGCCCAAAAGCTATGGTGGGAATTGAGACTTTAATGGAAACCCTAGCTCTTCTTCTTCTTCGTCCTTAGAGAGAAAAATATTTGAGAGGGTGAACTTTATCAACTGTTAGGAATTAAGGAGTTTGAATTGAATTGGATGATTTTGGGTGAAAATGTTTATATAAGGCCTAGGGAAGAGGGTAATACGACATAGTAATGGGTTAGAATAATTAGAAAAAGACCCAAAATCCCCTATTAATATAAATATCAGACCCCGTCGACGTTTGGACCCACGGTTTGTAGGTCCAACTACGGACCATCCTGGTCTACCGTTGGTGGGGTTCAAAGACTACTCTTTTGGACCCCCAACGACGGGACCCATGTACGCTCTGTGGGTCCACTTACGGACCATACATCCCAACAGTAAGTCCTAACTTTGACTCTTAACATTTCACTATGTCTGAGACTCACCTACGAGACCTACCTACGACTCGTACACCAAACAAAGGATCGTCCTAGTGAATCGTAAAAAGGATATTGGGGAAAAACATTTTAACTTGGTTCAACTCGCCACGTACGACCCCCACCTACAGTATGTGGTTCGACCTACGGACCGTCAGTGGTTCTTTCGGTATTGGCACCAGATCTAGGAAACATGCAATTTTTTTCCTTCCTTTCAAATCTAAGGTGTTACACGAACCGTGTCTCGTAGGTGGATCCTCTAGCTTATACTAGCAACACAATGACACTCCTATGCTTTTCATAGGTCCACTATTAATTATATCCTAATTTCTATCAGTTTCACAATATATAAATATATATATATATATATATGCATGATTTATTCTGAAGTTACTGGGTGTATGTGCACCTCCACCTAGAGGGGTGGGTCCACCTCTGAGTACAAAAGGAACTATATATAATAGTTATGTCTAATCACACACCGGACCTGGTAAAATCGGTACAACATCATCTAAGAACAAAAGGACCTATATATAATAGTTATGTCTAATCAAAATAGAAAATACATAGACAGTACAAAAAAACGGAAATAAGGAAATCTCTGGACGCCAAGAGCTCACCTCAATTCACAACAGTGACGACCATGAGAGATACAAACTAAACGAGGGTGACTCATGCTAGGAGTTGCATCAGGAAAAGACATAGAAGTGTAGCATGAGCACTAAAATATACGGTACTAAGTAGGTATCATAAGCTGATTGAGCTCAGATAAAAACTAAACAAATAAAAAAGCACGATAGTGCTAACCTTATAATTTAACAGCTAATAAGAACCATACAAGCCACTACAAATAGTGAATATAATAAGAATAAATAGCATTCAACATCAAAAGCAAGTAAATCACAATCAGACATGTAATGCAAGATGATGCAATGCACATGTGGTGTAAGCATAAAAAGTAGAAGCGCAATAAAGACCCTTGAGCTACCCCGAATGCTTCGTGGAGCTCAACAATGAATGAAATGTAAGAAATATAACTCGTAAAAGTTCCTCGAGTCACCCCGAATACTTTTTTGATCTCAACAACAGGTGAAATGTAAGAAATATAACCTAGAATAGTTCCTTGCACCACCCGGAGTGCTTCCTTGAGCTTATATAGTCTTTCAAAAAAATCCATTGTAACACCTTGGTCTTACAAAGCACATATTTTAGAAAGAACTAAATTGGAAAGAGCTAAATTGAGAATTTTTCAAGTTAGACTTAAGTTGTGAGTTTTGGGTCAACTTCAAACGACCATAACTTTCAGTATAGGATGAGTTAGGTGGCCCATGAGATATCAAATGAAAGATCCCTAAGTCCTCTTTTCAACGCCACTGAGTTTCTAACTTTTGAATTTGGATGAGGGAGATAAGCCCGTTTGAGTTCAACTTATTTAGTTAAGGAAATCCATTCGAATTAAGGAGGGGTATTTTGGTCTTTTCCTTACCCCCTAGCCTAACTAATTTTTAGTAATATTTTAGGGGTCCAAACTGACTTAGATCAATTTTCACAATTCCTAAACACGCTTAGGGTTTTAGAGAGAAGTTCAAGTGGAGAAAAAAAAAGAGAAATTTAACCGTTCGTTCAAGATTCTTGCGATCATTGAGGATAACTTGGGTAAAAATAGTCCTACTTTTTAGATGATTCCTTATTGCTTTTAAGGATAACTTTGTGGATCCACTTAGTTGAGGAAGTCTTATACTCTGGCAAGGTATAAGATAGTTTTGGCAGTGACGAGACGTTGTATCATCACATAGCTCAGAGTGATGGTTGTCGATTAGAGAATCTCCCAAATAAAAGTAAAGGAGTTATTATTGTATTTTTAAATACATCAAATTATGATATACTGTTGTAAAATCTTTTTTTATAATGCATATTTATTGTTGCTTTTATATTGAACTGAGTGGAGTATTTCTGAGTTGAATATTCCTAAGTTTGAGTATCCTCGAGTTGAGTTGAGTTGAGATGAGGTGAGTATGTTCTTCCTTTTTAATAGTTCAAGCTTATGTCTGTACTTTAGAGTTCCCCTTGCATGCTCATATATTCCATGTACAAACGCCGTTTGGCCTGCATCTTTCATGATGCAAATATAGGAGTTTAGGGTCATCAACAGACACACTGTTGATACCACATGCAGCTTCTGAGTTGCTTTGGTGAGCCTCCTTGCTTCGGAGGGTTCCACATTTACGCTCAGTCGTATTAGGATGTCGTGGGTCTTGTCCCGACTTTCATCATAGTTTTTAGAGGCTTAATAGATAGACAATTCTATTTTTAGGAGTATTTTCATTTCCATTTTTAAATGTTTAAGACTTAAGTTACTTATTTTGGCCAGTTGAATATCTTCTTTAAAATATTCGGAGTTATCTATTTTGAGACAATGAGTTAAATATTTACTTTAAGGTTCATTTATTGTTTAGTAAGTCTTTCGGTGAGAGTTGAGCCAAGCAAAAGGGTTCTCTTGGGGCCAACAATGGTTCTCGAGTGCTAGCCACGTTCAGGGTGTAGGCTCGGTGAGTGAAAAACTTCGTATAAGAGAACATAGTTCAAGAGTCCTAGGTTTTCTATGAAGCCGTGTATGTAGAGTTCTAGTTATCGATGTGAAGCGTGCCACATCTATAATTAGAAGGCTATGATATTTGGGAACTATCTCACTTCTTTTACACTCTTTTCATGTGATAGAGTTCAATTCTATAAAAAATTCCTTCTAATTCTTACTTGCGCATATCTTTCAGATCATGCCTCCATGAAGAGTTGTTCGAGGTAGTCCTACTGATCCTCAAGATCAAGCCGTCCCCAATTCACCAAAAGTGCAATCCCAAAGAAAGGTGACTAACGCTGAGTTCCGGGATTCTATCCGGATGATGAGTAAAGTTGTGAACAACCAAGTTGGGCAACAGAGAGGTGTTAGACAGGATATGGATGATACATCAAGGATCCGTGAGTTCTTGAGGATGAGTCCTCTATATTTCACCGATACAAGTGTCACTGAGGATCCAGAAAACATTGTGAAAGAGTTACAGAAAGTGTTTGTGGTGATGCATGTTCTAGATGTAGAGTGTCTGGAACTAGCTGCATACAGATTGAATGGTGTTGATAAAGTCTAGTACGACCAATCGAAGAAGAGTAGAGCTGAAGGGAACCAATTGTGAGTTGGGCTGTGCTTCAAGATGCCTTTATGAGGTGTTTCTTACTCCATGAGCTAAGAGAGGCAAAGGTAATAGAACTCTTCACTCTTAAGCATAAATCTGTGAGTATGCATGGATACAATCTCAAGTTTACTCAACTGTCCCATTATGCTCCATAGATGGTTGCTAATATGAGGAGCAGGATGAGATTGTTTGTGTCTGGGTTGTCTCATATGTCAAGCAAATAAGGTAAGGCTGTGATCTTGATAGGGGACACGGACATAGCAAGGCTTATGATGCATGTGCATTAGGTTGAGAAGGACAAGTTGAGAGATAGAGAAGTGTTTCGAAACAAGAAGGCTAAGACAACAGGCAATGAGTTCGGGCAGCATAAGAGTAATGCGAACCGGTCATCTTTTCAATGAAAGATAAATGGACCTGCTCCACCATCCGCTAGTACACCTGCACCAAAGAACAAAAGTGATTTCAAGATTTAGAATTCGCAAAACTTTAGAGCTAGACCTCTCAGTCTCAAGGTACTGTGGCACAAGGGGCCAACTGGACTCCTCCATGTACTAAGTTTGGTAGGAACCACCCAAGAGCGTGTTATGATGGCTCAACTGGTTGCTTCAAGTGTGGTCAGACTGGTCACTTCATGAGAAAGCTCCCTAAGAAGAGGTAGGGTAATGGTAATGGGGGCAATAAAGCCCAATCTACTTCAGCTGCTCCGCTAGACAGAGCTATACCTAGAGAAAATACTTTAAGGACATGCGAAGGAACAAACTGTCTGTATGTTATTACCAGTTGCCAAGAGCAAGAGAATTCACCTGATGTCACTGGTATGATAAAAGTTTTTACTTTTGATGTATATGCATTGCTTGATCGAGGTGCTAGTCTATCTTTTGTGACTCCATATATTGCTATGAATTTTGATATTCTTTGTGAGCAACTTCTTGAGCCCTTCTGTGTTTCCACACCTGTTGGTGAGTCTATTCTAGCTGAGAGAGTTTATCGTGATTATACCATTTCTATCAATCACAAGGACACCATAGTTTACTTAGCCGAGTTAGATATGGTGGACATTGATGTTATTTTATGTACGGACTGGCCTCATGCTTGTTATGCCTCTATTGATTGTAGAACTCGAGTAGTTAAGTTCGAATTTCCTAAGGGTCATTTTATCTCATACATTAAGGCCAAAATGTTAGTTTCCAAGGGGTGCATCTATCACTTAGTCCTAGTTAATGATTCTAGTGTTGAGATACCACATATTCAGTCAGTTCTAGTTGTGAGTGAGTTTCTAGAGGTCTTTCCAGATGATCTTTCCGGAGTCCCCTCGAGAGAGAAATACACTTCGGTATAGATATTCTTCCTGATAGTCAACCTATTTCTATTCCACTATATATAATGGCTCCCGCTGAGTTGAAAGAGTTAAAAGAGCAGTTGAAAGACCTTGTTGATAAATGTTTCATTCGACCAAGTGTCCCACCTTAGGGCACTCCGGTCTTATTTGTGAGGAAGAAAGATGGTTCCATTAGAATGTGTATAGATTACCGTCAGTTGAACAAGGTTACTATATGGAATAAGTATCCCTTTCTGAGAATTGATGATCTTTTCTATCAACTCCAAGGTGCCACTTTCTTTTCTAAGATAGACCTTAGATCTGACTATCACCAGTTGCGAGTGAGGGAAAGTGACATCCCAAATACAGCATTCAGGACCCGTTATGGTCATTATGTATTTCTAGTCATGTCTTTTGGCTTGACTAATGCTCATGCAGCGTTCATGGATCTTATGAACATAGTGTTTAAGACTTATCTTGATATGTTTGTTACCATATTCATTGATGACATTCTAATTTATTCGAGGAATGAGTAGGATCATGCTGGTAATTTTAGAGTAGTTCTTCAAACTCTCAAAGATAGAGAGTTGTATGCCAAATTTTCCAAGTGTGAGTTTTGGCTTAAGTTAGTGGTGTTCTTAGGCCACATTGTTTCTAGTCAAAGTATTTGAGTTGACACTCAGAAGATTGAGACAGTGCAGACCTGGCCTAGACCCATATCTCCAACTGATATTTGGATTTTCTTTAGATTGGTTGGTTATTATAGAAGGTTTGTTGAGGGGTTTTCATCTATTTCATCCCCATAGACAAAGTTAACTCAGAAGACATCAAAGTTTCAATGGTCTGAAGCTTGTGAGAAAAGTTTTTAGGAATTGAAAGTGTGGTTGACTACTGCCCCAGTGTTGACCTTACCAGAGGGTACACAACAATTTGTGGTGTATTGTGATGCGTCCAGAGTTGGACTGGTTTGTGTATTGATACATATTGGCAAGGTTATAACTTATGCCTCTAGATAACTTAAGATTCACGAGAAGAATTACCCAACCATTGATCTAGAGTTGGCTGCTGTAGTGTTTGCTTTGAAAATATGGCGTCACTATCTCTATGGTGTTCATGTTGATGTGTTCACTGATCACAAGAGTTTTTAGTATGTTTTCAGTCAAAAAGAGCTTGATCTCATACAAAGGAGGTGGTTGAAGTTACTCAAGGATTTTGACATGAGTATGCTCTATCACCCAAGTAAGGATAATGTTGTCGCTGATGCCTTGAGCAGGATGTCTATGGGTAGTACTTCCCATGTTAAGGAAGGCAAGAAAGAGTTAGCGAAAGATGTGCACAGACTTGCACGATTGGGAGTATGGTTGTTGGATTCGAATAAAGAGGGAGTGGTGGTGAGGAATGGGACTGAATGATCACTAGTGTCTAAAGTGAAAGAGAAACAAGACCAAGACCCTATTTTGTTTGAATTGAAGGCAAATGTTCATAAGCAGAAAGTTAAGACTTTTGAACTAGAAGGAGGTGGTATATTGATGTATCAAGGTAGATTGCATGTACCAAAGGTTGATGAACTCCAAGACAGGATCATGGAGGAAGCCCATAGCTCCAGATATTGTATCCATCCCGGTTCTACAAAGATGTATCGTGATTTGAGAGATGTCTATTGGTAGAGTAGTATGAATAGGTGTATTGCAGAGTTCGTTGCTAAGTGCCCGAATTATTAACAAGTCAAGGTAGAGCACCAGAGACCCAGTGGTATGGTGCAATACATAGATCTTTCGGAATGGAAGTGGGAGATGATCAACATGGATTTTATTACAAGCAGCATGATTTTATTTGGGTGATTGTAGATAGGATGACCAAATCAACCCATTTCTTATCGGTAAAGACTACTTTTCCAGTAGAAGATTATGCCAGATTATATATTCAAGAGATAGTAAGACTTCATGGAGTTCCGGTATCCATCATTTCAGATAGAGGTGCATAATTTACCGTGCAATTTTGGAAGTCTTTTCTGAAAGGTCTGGGTTCGAAGGTGAACTTGAGTACAACTTTCTATCCCAGGCTGATGGTCAAGCAGCGCGTACGATTCATACTTTAGAGGATATGTTGAGGACGTGTGTGATCGATTTCAAGGGTAATTGGGATGATCACTTACCTCTCATTGAGTTTGCTTACAACAATAACTATCACTCTAGTATCCAGATGGCTTCTTATAAGGCTCTGTATGGGAGAAGATGTAGATCTCTTATTGGATGGTTTGAGGTTGGTGAAGCTGGGTTGATAGGACCCGACGTGGTTCATCAAGCTATGGATAAAGTGAAGATCATTCAAGAAAGGTTGAAAACAACGCAAATTCATCAGAAATCCTGTACCGATGTTAGGAGAAGAGACTTGGAATTTGAGGTGGATGATTGGGTTTATTTGAAGGTTTCACCTATGAAAGGTGTTATGAGGTTTTACAAGAAGGGGAAGCTTAGTCCCCAGTATATTGGTCCTTAAAGGATATCCAAGAGGATTGGCGGTGTAGCCTATGAGTTGGAGCTACCGCCAGAGTTAGCAGCAGTCTATCCGGTATTCCACATTTCAATGTTGAATAAGTGTATGGTTGATCCTTAACTTATTATACCTACTGAAAATATTGGTATTAAGGACAACCTATCTTGTGAGGAGGTACTCATTAAGATACTTGATCGTCAGGTTCGCAAGTTGAGAACGAAGGAGGTAGCATCGGTCAAGGTCTTATGGAGGAACTAGTTTGTTAAGGAAGCTACTTGGGAGACTGAGGAAGATATGAAGAAGATATAACCACATCTCTTTCCTTCCGGAGAAATCCAAGACCAAGGTTATTACTTTTGTAAAGCACTCTTTAAATTGATATGCTATGTTGTGTTAAATTGCATGTTGGGTGATTGACCTAGGTATTAGATGTTGCCACCCTTAGTTCTACTTAGAGAAATCTCATTCGAGGACAAATGTTCCCAAGGGGGAGATATAACAACTCGGTCTTAGAAATCGCAAATTTAAGAAAGAACTAAATTATAAAGATCTAAAGTGAAAAATTTTCAAGTTAGACTTAAGTTCTGAGTTTTAGGTCAACTTTAAAAGACCATAACTTTCAGCACATGATGAGTTAGGTGGCCCATGAGATATCAAATGAAAGATCTCTAAGTCCTCTTTTTAACACCACCAATTTTACTAAATTCTAATTTCGGATGAGGGAGATATGCCATATGAGTTTAGCTTGTCTAGTTACGGAAATCAATCTGAATTAAGGATAGGTATTTTGGTCCTTTCCTTAACCCCCACTAGCGTAATTAATTTTTAGTAATATTTTAAGGGTTTAAACTGACTTAGATCATTTTTCATAATTCCTAAACACACTTAGGGTTTTAGAGAGAAGTTCAAGCGAAGAAAAAAAAAGAGAAGTTGAAGCGTTCGTCCAAGATTCTTGCAATCGTTAAGGAGTTTCGCAAAGGATTCAATCATTTTGAGATATGTATGTGTCCATAGTGTTGGGTTTGTTCACTCACATGCCAATAATGAGTTTCATTTATGAATTTCATTTATAAGATTTGGTATATTGAATTTCTTGATGAGTTTCTTGAACTTTGTGCTTCATTCTTTAATATGAGGTTTCCTTGAGTTCTTGAAATGAGGATATTGTGTTTGTGTATTGTTCTTGAGGAATTTTATGTGGATTTTGTTGGGATTATGTTTCCAAAGAAGTTTGAAGAAATTCATTCGATTCCAGATGAGTTAGGGCTTGAGATTGAGAAGAGATTTTCTTCAAAAATAAGTTGGGGCAGCGCGCCACCACTACGCCAGAACTACTACCCAGTAGTTTGGGGACTGGCGTGGCGCACCACTCAGTGCGCCTCAATCACTAGTCAGTAATTTTGGGGATGGCAGCCCGCGCCATTCAGTGCGCTAGGGTCGCTAGGTCCCCTACCATTCCGATCTTCCTTCCGTGTGAGTTCCCTTGAGTATTACCTATGTTCTCTACTTGATATCCACACTTAAAATATTCATTAATCCTTGACATATCATGCATATCCAATTCATAATTCTTGTATTCATAATTCAAATTCAAGATAGAGTTAAGAGTAAAGTTCGAGAAAGTTCTCTTGGGTCATTTTGAGAAATCTTTTGCAAACTTTTAAAATTCTTTTTAAGACTTGAGGACTTGAGGACTTTAGTGTGAGGATGAGTAGAGTTGAGTTTCATTCTTCAAAATGAATATATGGGGACTAAGTATTCCAAAGAGTAATTGTTTTACATTTAAAATGAGGAGGTAACCTTGATTTTCAAATGAGTTCATGAGGAGTTTTGAGTATAATCTCTTTTAAGAGAACCTTTTGAGTAATAATCTCAAAGTTTGAGGATGAGGAAATGCTTTTTAAACATATGAGCATGAGTTATATTATTGGGAGTAGTATTGAGCATTGATATGGGGACAACATCTTTATAAACCATGTATGCCAACGTGGGTAAAAAGGGTCACACTTTTTAGATGATTCCTTATTGATTTTAAGCATAGATTAGTGGATCCAATTAGCTGATGATGTCTTATACACTAGCAAGGTATAGGACAGTTTTGGCAGTGTGGGCGAGACGTTGTATAATCACATAGCTCATAGTGATGGTTGTCGGTTTGAGAATCTCCCAAATAAGAGTAAAAGAGTTATTATCGTATTTTTAAATACATCAAGTTATGATCTACTACTTTAAAAGCTTTCGGTCCTCTGTCTAATTGTTAAATTCTCATGTTGATTATTTTTGTTAACAATTGGTTACTAAATCCCCCCCCCTTGATATTGATAATTAAAACTCCTTGAGTTATTTTATATTGCGTAGCCTTTTACTTCTACAAAAGATTAGAACACTTCTTTACTTCGTACTTGAATTCTTTACTGTATTACTCCTTCTGCGAAAAACACCAACACACCGTTGGGTTTATACTTGTTAGCGACCGCCTATAATTGGAAGATGTGTAGTTGAGTGCTATCAAAAATGGCGCTGCTGCTAGGGAGTTGTGTTTAGAATTCTTTTGTTGAAGTGTTTTTGTGAACTAATTTTGTTGTAGTAGAATTTTCTTATTAGTGTTTTTGTTGATTGCTCTCTAAAGGTGAAGAGATGAATGTGAACGGGAGCAATGCAAGTCAACTTGGGAACAATGATGACATCAAAAACTTGCATGATGTCAATGTGGATCAGCTGGGAAATGCCGGTGCTATTCGATTGTCTCCAACTATGGGCAATGCAGTGTTTGATGTGAGCAGCACTATGTTGCTACTATTGCAGATTAAAGGACTCTTTGGGGGACTTGCTCATGAGGACCCTCATGACCACATTCACAATTTTGTGGATGTGTGTGGACCGTTCTCCTTCAAGAATATCACTCAAGAGTCAATTCGACTACGTTTGTTTCCTTTTTCTCTAATGGAGGAAGCAACAAAGTGGCTGACCAAACTACGAAGGGAACCTATCACTTCTTGGGAGGAGCTCACGAAGTGTTTTATGAAAGATTATTCCCACCATAGAAGAATGTAATGTTGAGGGATATCATTCAAAATTTCAAGAGGGTTGATGGTGAACCTATTCATGAGACGTGGTTGAGAATTCAAAAGATGGTTCTCTAATGTCCTACTCACGGGTTTTCGGACATTGTGCTCTTGAAATATTTCTATCGGAATCTTGACACCGTCAACAAGGGTGTCACTGACTAACTTATTTAGGGTTGAATCATGAGATAACTATTTGTCATAGCATCAACTTTGCTTGATGAGATGACCAAAACTAATCGTGCATGGTACACAAGGAAAGATCAGGTGTCTCCTTTGAATCTTGGGTTGACCAAGGAAAAAATTGAAAAGAATCAACGACGTGCTGAGAAAATGGCCAAGATAAAGACCCAAATGGACCTATTGATGAAACATGTCATGGGAGGTGGTTATAAAGCCGTAAATGCGGTTGGTGCTAGTAGTGGAGTGAGCCCGGATGATGCACAATTTGAAGCCATGTATAAAGAAGCGGTACAATCAGTTGAGCATGAATTTGTGGAGCTTTAGGAGTACTCATGTTGAGCATGAATTTGCATTTGAAGTTAGCATTTAAGAGCTTAAACTATAATTGATGATGGCTAGTCATAGTTGGAAACTTTTAGTGCACAATTGAACATTGTATGTGTGGATTGAACCTTCTGTAGAGTGATGTTGAGTCTCAAGGAACACTATTTGTGGACATCCCTATTGGCCTGATCGATCTGGTGTTTTACTTGAGGACAAGCAAAAATTTAAGTTGGGGGTGTTGATGAGTCGGGAATTTTGACTAATTTAGAGCTTATTATTCAATGAATTAGTGTACTCAATGCCTATTTTGTGCTCCTAACTGATTTTAATTTGTTTATATGCAAAAATGAAGGCTTAGGAACAAGGCAACGACATTATGATGAGAAAAGAAGCGAAAACGTTGGAAAAGGTGAAAAAAAGAAAGGTTGAAGCTCGCAAAAACCAACTTTCCAGCGAAGTATCCCATGGATCAGGCCAAATCAGCGAGAGAAACGCACTTTGGTGACTTGCCGAATGGAACGGAGGTAGCGACCCAACTCTCCAAATCATCCAGAATAATTGGATGCAGGAGTCAAGCCAAAAGGCGAGAAGAGGTGCATGTTGGAGGATCGTTTAGTCGATCAGCAATCTCGACTAAAGTCGCCGAGTGGACTTTGTGCTGAGATTTTTGGGAAGCTTTGGAAACATAAAAATGATTTTTGAATACACAGAGAGAGAGAGTAACACAGTTTTGAGAGCTTTTTACATACTTTTACATTATTGAACACTGTTGGAGAGGATTTGAGCTTGGATTTGAGGTTTTAAGATTCTAATCTTAATTTTGGTATTGAACATTGCAGATTGTTCACAAATTGGATGGATAATCTTTTTGGTAACGATTTCTTGCTTTTTTCTATGCTTGGCCAAAACCCCTTCCCTTAGGGGTGTGCTCATGTTATCGAATACATAATTTTTCTTATGAGTATTGTTAATAGCTTGATTTAATGTTGTTTTTAAATGGGTTCAATTGTTTATTCATGTTTTCATTGATGAACTGAAGTTGCAAATTCAGTTCTAGCTTTGTTCTCTATGCCTTCTTGAAAAACATGCTTAGAGTAGATGAATGATTGATAGTTGTATTGATTTGTGTCTTTACAACCCAGGTTGAGAAAGTGAGTTTAATTAAGGAATTGGGTTGCTTTGCATTGTTAAGCTTATCAATGTTTGGAAGAACTTGCTTGAAACATGATAGTTGATTGAGAAATATCTATCATAATTACAACATATCCTACCCATTGAGATTCCAAACCTTAAAGCAATTAATAATTACCCATTTAGCAAAATTAGTATTCAATTACTCACACTCCTAAGGTCTTGTCTCTAATTGTTAGACTCCCGTGTTGATCCTCTCTTTTATATTAATAATTAAAACTATTTTATGTTGCGTAGCCTTGTAATTCTACAAAAGATTAGAACAATTATTTACTTCGTACTTGAATTCTTTACCGTATCGCTCCTTCTAGGATCGACCCCAACTCATCTTTAGGTTTATACTTGTTAGCGACCGCCTATAGTTTGAATCAGAAGAAGTATAGTGATTAGACGTTTCAAGCAAACCTTATCCAATTGTAGGTGTAAACGATCGTTAATCAATATAAAACCCAACGAAGAGTTAGGGTCGAACCCACAGAGAGAGGTACATGTCTAAAATTCAGTTATGAAGTAAAAATATCGTCTAATTAGTTATAGGAATATATATTATTGAAACCATACAAATAAATTTAAATGGGTGATAACGAATGTAAGATGGGGGATTTGAATTTGAAATGAACTGCAGAAACAAAACTGAAACAGGGGAGAAATAACAATATAGAGAGGAATTCTTGGGATGTGATCCCTCATAAGCTAATTATGCTATATGGGTAATTAAAATCTAACAATGAGTTGCTGAAACACTGTGGGTAGGCTGGACTTTAAGCGTAATACCTTTATCTCGAACAACTATTATGGTTCAAGTGATTTCTTTCGAACATCAACAAGCTTTAAAAGATAATCATCCAATAACCTTAAAACATCCACTCTGTCGAGCTGGATGGGTAGGATTGGATTCAAGATTCACTCTCTTGAGCTGAACCCCTATTAACCCAATACCCACAAATAATTAATCAAAAGCATTGGTTCCAAAACCCTTTTCTCAAGCAAGCTAAAAACTCAAATTCAAATTGCATTTGCAACTACAATTCATAGATTATGTAATACCCCGGAAACTAGTAGGCTTAACTAGAGCTTAACGTAATTGTTAGAGTCGTAAAATTTACTTCTCATACTTAGAATGAAGGGTTTAAGGGTTAAACATCAAGGTACGACTCCCCAAGGATAAACCATGGGTCCTTGAGGAGGACACTAAAGTCTACCCTAAAAGCTGCCCAAACAGTGACCCATGGAGGGACCTACGCCCCGTAGGGTGGGCCACGCTCCTTGGGAGAAGGTCGTGGGTCAAGTGTCCAAGGTGAGGAGTTCCAGTACCTCACCCCACACCTCACCAGCACAGGCCGTGGGTCCAACCACGGTCCGTCAGTGAGGTTCGTGGGTGGGCACTTGAAACTGAATCTTTGGCGGTTAAGGAAAGGGTAGTTTAGGTAATTTATATTTTTTTTTATTTATATAAGGTCATTTTATATTGTTTTAATACACATATATAAGTGTTTTTAAGTCATTACCCAACCCATTCACTTCATAAAATCCCAAACCCAAATAAACTATCTCTAGAACTCCAAGGAAGAAGAAGAAGAAAGGTGAATCTAGGGTTGAAGAATCAAGCTTTTTCCTCCAATTCATGGTAAATATTTAATAAGGTATGATAGATCTTCATCCATGGGTATCCTTCACCCATGGTGCCCCTTCAAAACCCTAATTTCAAAGCTAGAAAACCCTAAAGTTAGGATTTGACTTCAATCTCATGGATTCCTATCAAATACATTTTTAATGATTGAATTATGATTTTTTATGGATATATAGATGGTTTTATATGATTTTAAGTTGAATTCCTCAAGAATCCATGAATTCCCCTATTTTCCCAAATTGGATCTTAAAGTGTGGATATTGATTGATGCAAGTAGAATGGTATAGAATGATGAATATTATGAATTGATTGCTTGAATTATGTTATCATCCATGTATAATGTAGTGATTCTAGATGTGTTGATGAATCATGTTTTATGGTCCTTGAAGGGAAATTTATGAGAATTATGCATGACTATGAGATATATGTATTTGCTTTATGAACACTTTGAGAGTAAAGTGATTATGACTATGATGTAATTGTTGTGTTGTTGAAAGGCTATTCTCACACACACACTTATGAGTGAAGTATGAATGAAGTTTCTATGATTATGATAATGATGTTCTTTTGATTGAAAAGCGATTATCAATTATACACTTATGAATGATGAAGACAAGTTGTGAAAGGTTTTCTCACAATATGGGGATTCTTAAGTTGAAAGGCTATTCTCACCTATTGAATCTATGAGCTATCTTATAAATTAATGTTGGGTTGAAATGGATCCCCATACGTGAGTTGAGGCAGGGTATCTAGTACAAATCTCTTTATCCCATAATAATGAACTCAAGTAATGAAATGATAAGTACTCCGTGGGGAATAATGCTTAGCACCGAGTGGATATTGAGATAAGATGAAAGCCCTCACGTGAATTGAGGCGGGGTTTCTAGTAGCAATCTCTTGAGATGGATGCCCATACATGAGTTGAGGCGGATTATCTAGTAGCAATCTCCTTATCCCATAACTATGTGCCCTCATAGGTCTTTAGCTAGTGGATCCACCTAAAAGTTAAATTAATGGTTCTACCTTAGGCAGGTAGGACACCCTTTTGGGTGTGGGTAACACCAGATTCCATGATTTTCTCACAAGTCTATGTCAGTTAAGGCTTACCCCCACAATGAATGATTATGAAATTTGGCTTTTCAAGAATGCACTACATAGTGTGTAGGTGGGGTATAGGACTTCATCCATGATTTGCACAAGTAGGCTTTGAGAGCAGTTATGGTGTGTTCCTTTTATGTTATGATGATTTATGAAATAAAGTATGATTAATGTGGTTTGTTGCTATGAGTTGCTTTCCCTTATACGACTTAGTAAATTTGAAGGTTTCCTTGTCTATGAGTATTAACTAAATATGAGATAAAAGAATGGTAAGTATGATTATGGTGGCCTAAAACTGGTACTTAGTATAGATGGGATTATGGGATCTTTATATATGCATTGCACAAGTATAACTTAGGGTTACTTATGAGATGTTTCTATTATGCTATGATGATCTATATGATGAATATGCTTATGACTTATGCTTTTACACTAAAGTTCATGATGATTCTCAAACTTGGTAAAGTGCATATTTTCAACTAAAATGTCCTTTTTAGCAAGTTTTCAAAGTTTTTATGTATGGCTATCATACTTGGTGAATTTTTGTACTAACCCATATATTCTACATTTTCCCCAAGTGTAGGGATTGGCACTCGATTTGATTCCCTTCGTGGCTAGAGCTTGGAATCGATCATTCTTCTTGATAGTTGGTGAGTCCTCATAATTCGAGGATGTATGAGTCAATTGTAGTTTCTTTCTAGCATTTCAATTTTGAACTATATTGTAAGGGATGTGTCCCTATTTGATTCAAATATTGTATTAGATGGCTAAATGAAACAAGTCTAGACTTCCTCTTGCTTTTATAAAATACTTCGATTGTATGGATAATGTTTTTAAAATCCTCATTTCTTTTATCTTATGTTATGATATGCTAAGGGGTTTGTATGAGACCTTTCGGGGTTTAATACTCCTTGTTACATCTAGGGGATACCCCTAGGTCATGACAAACTTGGTAATTAGAGCACAAGGTTTAGAATGATTCTAGGATGATGTCTCAGAAGCCGCGTCTAGTGGAGTCTTGTTCATAGTGTGAAGCGCACCACATTTATGAATGAGAGGCTATAAGATGTTTAGGAAACTACACTTCTTTCATTACTCTTAAGTTGTGCCATATAGTTTAGCTCTATAAAGTCCCTCTCCTAACCCTTCTCTTGTGTCTTCAGGAAATGAATACACGAAGGTCTAAAGCAAGAAGGATGGAGTGTGACAATGTGAATGAAGGAGTTCCTCTTCAAGCTAATCAAGATCCAATTGATCCTTCGAATATTTTGAATGTGGAGATTATGTCGGTAGGAGCGGGTCCCATAGATTGGGAGGTGTTTAAGAAAACATTTCTTGATAGGTTCTTTCCCCGAGAGTTGAGGGAAGCTAAGGTAGAAGAATTCATTAACCTTAAGTAGGGTAGCATGAGTTTTGACGAGTATGCCTTGAAATTTACCCAACTATCCAAGTATGCTCCATCTATGATGGCAGATCCGAGGGATGAGATGTGTAGGTTTTTGACGAGTGTGTTCGACTTAGTTGGAGAAGAATGTCGTACGACATTGCTCCATCATGACATGGATATCTCTAGGCTTATGGTGTATGCTCAACAAATTGAGGAGTCAAAACTCAAGAGGAAGAATATAGAGTTAAAAAGAGCTAGGCCCGATGAACAAGGTCAACCAAGCTTTAAAAAGAGGTCCTCCAACAATGATTCCTCCAATGATTCCCCAATGGTCAACAAGGATAGGGTGTCTAACCCTAAATCTCAAGGGGGAAATGGAGGCGGTTCTTCTTTTGAAAGATCTACATGTGCCAAATGTGGGAACCAACATGTGGGTAAGTGCCTAGCCGGCATGGATGGTTGCTTTGGGTGTGAAAAGATTGGTCAAAAGATGAGAGATTGTCCGGTACTCTTGGCAAAAAAAATGGAGGCCAAGCAAGCTTCTCTTAGTAGCCCAGATCCCAATGCTCCAAATCATGGTCTCTTCTATACTCTCTTGTCTAGAAAGGACCAAGAAGACTCTCCGAATGAAGGTACCGATATGTTGATAGTTCCCTATAGATGTAAATGTTTTATTAAGATCCTTATCCTTCTTGTTAGACTTTGAAGTTGGCCTTAGTAGGGGTTTTCTCCCAAGGGGGGGGGGATGGTATGCTTAGATAGCAAGATTGTTGAGAGTTCTGATATCCTCATATCTTTCTTCTATTCCTATTCTAGCTTGAGACAAAGAGTTCCTCTTTCCTTGTTTATGTTTTGGAAGCATGTGTGTTTTAGAAATTTCCATGATCTCCTTATGTTATGCATGTTCTTGAGAAATTTATGTTTAGAAAGAAAATGAGATTTCATGATTTAGTTGTGCATTTAGTATAAATTTCCTATATGATTCAAGACATGAATTATCAAACATGCTTTAGTCTGCTTTTGAGAGTAATTGTATAATTTGCTTCATGTTATTGGGTTGAGCATACTTTGAGTTGGAGAAGGTAGTTCCTCCAATGAATTTGAGAAATATTGAAGTTTTCATGCATAATGAGTTGTTAGATGTAGTTCCTACTTCCTTGTGTTGCATTGATCATGTGGAAATAAGGTTGATCCTTCCTCCTTTGAATTGTGCATTATTTTGATGTTTCATGCATGATGGGCTGCTAGTCTTGAGTCTTTAATTCCGTAAGGTGTGTAGATCGTCATTCGAGTACGAATGTTCCCAAAGGGGAGATAATGTAACACCCTCGAAACTAGTAGGCTTAACTAGAGCTTGTCGTAAGTGTTAGAGTTGTAAAATTTACTTCTCGTACTTAGATTGAAGGGTTTAAGGGTTAAACGTCAAGGTACAACTCCCTAAGGACCAACAAAGGGTCCTTGAAGAGGAACCTAAAGTCTACCCTCAAAGTTGCCCAAACAATGACCCACGGAGGGACCTACTCCCCGTAGGGTGGTCCACACTCCGTGGGAGAAGGTCGTGGGTCAAGTGGCCAAGGTGAGGAGTTCCAGTACCTCAACCAACGCCTCACCGACACAGGCAGTGGGTCCAACCACGGTCCGTCAGTGAGGGTCATGTATGGGAACCTGAAATTGCCTCTTTAGCGGCTAAGGAAGGGGTAGTTTAGGTAGTTCCTATTTTAGTTAGTTTGATGTGAGGTCATTTTATATTGTTTTAATACACCTATATAAGTGATTTTTAGGTCATTCACAAACCCATTCACTTCATAAAATCCCAAACCCAAATAAACTCTCTCTAGAACTCCAAGGAAGAAGAAGAGGAAGAAGAAAAAAGGTGAAGCTAGGGTTGAAGAATCAAGCTTTTCTCCTCAAATTCATGGTAAATATTCAATAAGGTATGGTAGCTCTTCATCCATGGGTAGCCTTCACCCATGGAGCCCCTTCAAAACCCTAATTTCAAAGCTAGAAAACCCAAAAGCTAGAGTTTGACTTCAATCTCATGGATTCCTTTCAAATTCATTTTTAATGATTGAATTATGATTGTTTATGGATATATTGATGATTTTATATGATTCTAAATTGAATTCTTCAAGAATCCATGAATTCCCCATATTTTCCCAAATTGGATCTTAAAGTGAGGATATTGATTGATGCAAGTAGAATGTTATGAATTGATTACTTAAATTATTTTATCATCCATGTCTAATGTAGTAATTCCAGATGTGTTGATGAATCATGATCTTTGGTCCTTGAAGGTCAATTTATGAGAATTATGCATGACTATGAGGTATATGTATATGCTTTATGAACACTTTAAGAGTAAAGTGATTATGACTATGATGTAATTGTGGTGTTGTTGAAAGGCTATTCTCACATGCACACTTATGAATGAAGTGTGAATGAAGTTTCTATGATTATGATAATGGTGTTCTGTTGATTGAAAGGCTATTCTCAATTATAAACTTATGAATGATGAAGACTTATTGTGAAAGGTTTTCTCACAATATGGGGATTCTTAGGTTGAAAGGTTATTCTCACTTGTTAAATGTATGAGCTATCTTATGAATGAATGTTGGGTTGAGATAGATGCCCATACGTGAGTTGAGGTGGGGTATCTTCTAGAAATCTCTTTATCCCATAATAATGTACTCAAGTAATGAACTGATAAGTACTCTATGGGGAATAATGATGAGATGGAAGCCGTCACATGAGTTGAGGCGAGGTTTCTAGTAGCAATCTCTTGAGATAGATGCCCATACGTGAGTTAAGTCAGGGTGTCTAGTAGCAATCTCTTTATCCCATAAATATATACCCTCATAGGTCTTTAGCTAGTGGATCCACCTAAAATCTAAATTAATGGTTCTACCTTAGGCAAGTAGGACACCCTTTTCGGTGTGGGTAACACCGGATTCAATGATTTGCTCACATGGTCTATCTCAGTTAAGGCTTACTCACACAATGAATGATTATGAACTATGGATTCTCAAGAATGCACTACTTAGTGTAGGTGGGGGTTATGGAACTTCATCCATGCATTGCACAAGTAGGCTTTAAGAGTAGTTATAGTGTGTTACTTTTATGTTATGACGATTTATGAAATAAAGTATGCTTAATGTTGATTTTTGCTATGAGTTGCTTTCCTTGGTATGACTTAGTAAATGTGAATATTTCCTTGTATGTGAGTATTAACTGAAGATGAGATCAAAGAATGGTACGTATGATTATGGTGCCCTAAAAGTGGTACTTAGTATAGATGGGATTATGAGATCTTTATCTATGCATTTCACAAGTATAACTTAGGGTTACTTATGAGATGGTTCTATTATGCTATGATGATCTATATGATGAATATTCTTATGACTTATGCTTTTACACTAAAGTTCATGATGATTCTCAAACATGGTAAAGTGCATGCTTTTTAACTAAAATGTCCTTTTTAGCTTGTTTTCAAGGTTTTTATGCATGACTATCATACTTGGTGCATTTTTATACTAACCCATATTTTCTACATTTTCCCCAAGTGTAGGAATTGGCACTCGATTTTATTCCCCTCCTGGCTAGAGGTTGGAATTGATCATTCTCCTTGCTAGTTGGTGAGTCCTCAAGATTCGAGGACGTATGAGTCATTTGTAGTTTCTTTCAAGCATTTCATTTTCAAACTATATAGTAAGGGTTGTGTCCCTATTTGATTCAAAGATTGTATTAGATATCTAAATGAGACAAATCTAGATTTCCACTTGCTTTTATAAAAGACTTCGATTGTATGGATAATGTTTTTAAATTCCGCCTCATTTCTTTTATATGTTATGATATGCTAAGGGGCATGTATGAGACCTTTCGGGGTTGAATATTCCTTGTTACATCTAGGGGGTACCCCTGGGTCGTGACAGATTAAAACCCAGCTAATGATTAAACCCACATTAAAACAACAATTTCATTATCAAACAACAATACCTATAAGATAATTAGACAAATAAACACATGATCACACCCTAAGAATTGGGGTTTTAGCTACACATCATAAAAATAGAGAAATGGTTCCCAAATGCATTAGCCATCAGCTGGGTAAGAGTCTCCAAGCCTTTACAATGCTTTCTAAAGAGTAAATTCAAAGACCCACTTCCAAATCCTCCAAAATTCTACAATTAGAACTCAAAAACTAAGAGAAAACTCTAAGTCTAGAATGGGAGTTGTAATATCTAGGAGAGAACTCCTCAAAATTCTATTTAAAATCCAATTAATAGTTTCCCAAAATTTAGTTTGAAAGTCCACTCGGCGGATCAAGTTGCACTTCGCGGAGTGGATCAACGATACGCTGATTGTCCTCTTCCATCGCCACTTTGCATTGGCCTTCAGCATCTCAGGTCCTGTAACTTTGGGGGATCCAATTTAGTGTCGCGGAACCGATCGACGATCCACCGACTACCCATTTCTATCGCCATCTTGGTTATTCCCCAGGGCTGGCATGTTGGAACGTTAGGCGAGCTAAAGAGCCATTGGGCGGCATGCCGAGTGATCTTGGCGATCCTGAGGATAGCTTTTTCTTCACTTATTTAGCTCTTTAGTTCCTTTTTTTCCGGTCATGTGGTTGCCTTGCTCCTTAGCCTACATAGCTGCAAATAAACATTTTCACATTAGTTTAGATCATAAAATACACATTTGAGGACACTTAAACCATCAAAACAAAGCCCTAAATGAGTCCAAATCTCGGACTCATCCAAACCCCCAACTTAAACTTTTGCTTGTCCTCAAGTAAAACTCAAGATCAGCGGTTCAATAAGGATGTCTACAAATAGTGTTGCATAAGACTCAACATAAATGTACACAACAAGGTTCAAATTACTCATACATTGATCAATCGTGCACTCAAAGTTTCAAATTGTGTCTTACCATCATCAAGAGTAATCAAACTCACAATGCTTGCCTCAAATGCAAGTTCAAGCTCAACAAAGGTATTCAAATGCCCTCACAACAAAGATGATTCCATGTTCACACCAAATTTCTCAATAATTTAAAGTCCCGGAATCACATACAACTCTCACACTCACAAAGATGAACACATGCATGACTTCAGCCATTGGTTTGCCCTTATTTTCCAATCAACATTCGTTTCAGCTCAGTCAAGATCACAAAGGTATTTTCAAGGCTTGTAACGGGGCTGAGTGTAAAGGTATGACAATTTAGGCTTAGTGGCTTCTACCTTCATGAAGTATGGTCTGAACATCACTTTTCTCTATTTCTTTAACATTTCAAACATGCTAACAATCCACCCCACTATTCAAATTCATATGAACCACCGGATACCCCATTTATTTTGCAATTTTCACTACTTTATTTCACAACTTTTTTGGTCTTTTTGTTTTATTTCCTCTTATTCATTCCCTTTGCTCTTTTCATCTTTTTTATTTACATAGAGGGGTTCCATCTTTTTCAAAGCAATCACACAAAGGGGGATTTCTCACACTTCTTGACTTTCCTTTTGTTTTCACCACACCCCCAACTTAGGCTTTTGGCCTAAGTTGGCTATTCAAACAAACCATACTTCATGAAAGTTATGGGTGAATGGATAAAGAAAGGTCACAATTTCTCAAGTTTCTTCCAAGAAAATGGGTAGGGCTCAAAAGGGACCAAGCAAGGTTCACACATCTCACAAGGTTGGCACAAAAGAGGTATATTGTCAAATTGGTTCACTCTTAAATTTTTTAGCCTAAGATCATGTCTATTGCTTACATCAATCAGTCAACTGGACTAATGGGGAAAATTCTAGGTGTAATCATGCACGGTGTTGAAAGTAATCTCGCCACACAAGGAAATGGTACCAATATCAAACAAGACTCCACACTTTCTAGCTAGCGGGCAATTTTCATCACAAGAGACTCATTCGACAATCGGCTAGTCACAACGAGATGCCAAAAGTTCACATATTGCCTATGTAACTTCGTTTGCCTTCGTAGCCGCACATTCATTTTATTCAATTAGGAGCATTATTCAAGACATCGGTATTGACCACAACCGACACTCAAATTTGCACAATAATAGCCACAATCACACACAAAAGAGGTGCCAAAATTTTCAAATTAGGTTCAAAACCATTTTCATTCAAAACAATGGGCCACAAGCTAAAACATCCACAAGACAATTCAACAACCAAGATATATATCAAAACAAATAAGCTCAATATTCACAAAAACATCATCAAGATAAAACAAATATTCACAACACAATCCAAGGAGGTAGGTATGGAAATACCTCACCCCACCCAATAAAAGTAAGCAATTGCCCTCAAATGCAACTAAAACAGAAACACAATCTAAAAGATAATAGAGAGGGAGGGGAAATCTGGGCATCAATGCTCGGTGTCTCATCTATCTGGGCATTAGTGCCCCGGGTCTCAGCAATCTTGGCTCCATTGAATCTACCATGGCATCCTCTAAGTCAGTAAGGCCGTCAAAAGAATTCTCCTCACACTCATGACCCTGCTCCCCATATGTCTCGACCTCGGACTCAGGGGTACACCCTAGATGTAACAAGATGTACTTGACCCCTAAGGGGTCTCATACAAGCCCTCAGCATATCATAACATAAGATAATAGAAAAGTACGAAAGTTTTAAAACTTTATCCATACAATCAAAGTTCTTTCAAAAACAAGCAAAAATCTTACTACACATTGTCTCAAACCATCTAATACAACTTTGAATGACTCTTGGGACGTAGCCCATACAATAGTCTCAAAACATAAAAGAAAGACATGAAAGGAAATGGTGGCTTTGTCCCCGAAGCTATGAGGACTCACCAAGTCTTCAACTCCTTGCTCCTTAGAAACCTATCCTCAAGAATGGAACTCAAATCACCGAACCCTATATTTGATGAGAATGTAGGCAAGAGCATGCGTTAGTACAAAAGTACTAAATATGATAGCTAGCATAACATCATAAGAGCATAACATAAGCGTTAGTCAACATAAGACATAATCCATAAGCATAAGAGATACTTCATGAAATATAAATTGTAAGCATAAGATCCCATATCATAGTCATAAGCAAAGTGTCCAACATAGGCATCATATCAGCATTATTCAACCCTTAGTCCTTCATATCATAAGAGAACGTACTCATCAAGTAACCTCAAAGCATACTTATGCAAGGCATGGATAATCATATCCACACTAAGTACCACTTTTAAGTCATAATAATCATACTTACCATCTTATGGTCTCATCTTTAGCTTATTTCTCATAGATAAGTGAATCTTCACCTTAAGTCAACATATCAAGGATGTCAACTACAACAACAATCCAAGGTAAGCATATATCATATAGGAAATCTCATATTAAAACATTGAGTAAAGACATAAAGACACAATCAAAGTTGTCCCGTATTTGCATAAAGACACCTTAACTTTCAAAGCGTCCTATCACCCCACAGAACTATGTAATATCTTTGTAAATGGGCCATTTTGACCCATTCCCTCGTCTATTTAGTGGCGCGTGTAGCGCACTCCCTATGATGAGAAAAGATCCGACCCGACCCTGTTCTTTGAAGAAAGTCATTTCTCCTTTTCTTTTCTTATTTCTCAACTTTCCCTAAAATCTAAAGAAATAGAAAAGTTTTCTCGTTGTGTTGTTGATAATCTTGTTTGATTATGTGTCTTCGTGAAGATTCTTGGAGATTGAAGGTCCAACATGTTAGGGCTCTACATCATATGATAAAAATCTTCTCTTTTTTTTATTATTATGATTTTAGGGATTATTAAAATTTTCTTGTAAAAGTGTTGGAA
>JAJOOD010017829.1:0-25590 GCA_029582525.1 Solanum tacnaense
TTTTTTACCCCTGAACTATTTAATAGTGTATTTTAAAGGTATATATGTGCCCACGTGGACACATTACTATTTATAATTTTGCATTATTTTTTATGTCCACGTGGGCAAATATATATGTTTAAAATACGGTATTAAATAGTTTAGGGAGATAATAGGTCCTCATGAAAGTTTAGTATCGCAACAACAAATTTGACCAAAGTTAGGGTATTTTTCAGACCCTTATCCCTAAAAGTAATAAAGGGTCTCATATATCATTAAATTTTTCATTTAAAGTTAATATGCTCTGGCTCATATAATTCTTATCGTTATACAAACAACTCACATATATTCTTCATTTAATGGAAGTGAAAAAAATAATTTTAAATTTATATTTTTGACTTTTTTAAAAAAATAATCATGTAGAGGTTTATATGAACCTTCTAACAAAGTTCAAAGTCTATTTTAATCTTTCTCATAGATAAATTGTTTATTGACTTTTTGGATTGTAATTATTTGAGTTTTTATTCATATTTTCTTTCATTCTTTAGTGTAAAGGAAAAAATTTAAAACTATTTTTTTGTGACTAAATTATAATTAAAAACTATGTTCTCGGCTATATTGTAATTTAGTTGTTGTATTTGAAAAAAAATAACTGAGTCGTCTATAATTAATTTTACAAGAAAATTACTGAAACATAAATAAATTTGACCATCAAAATAAATAGTTTAAATTAGTCATTAAAACAAAAAGAATAAAAAGAAATATGTGTGACGAGGATTAAATATACCCATTTGGATTATATTTTTTTAAAAATAATTAAAAAATTAAATTATAATTAATTTTTTCACTTCTGTTTGAGAAAAAAGGTTATATGTGAGCTATTTGTATAACAATAGGAGTATATATGAGCCACTTTTATAACGAATGTTTCGACTCTAAATGGCAAAGTTAAGGAGTATATCAAACCTTTTTTTCCTTTATTTTATTATATCAAATTCATTTAATGATAAGTATAGCGGAATGATTCTTAAAGGTAAAAGTCATTAAGTTAATACGAGTAAATTTTTTTAAAATAATTTCCTTATATTTAAACCTCTTTTTCTTTTCATTTTCTTACTTTCATTAATTATTTCAAACGACTTTGTTTATCCATTTTATTTTCTTTGTTTTTTTATTAGATTTCAAAAACTTAATTTTAAATATCTTGTATTTAAATAAATTAATTTTGGATGAATATCAAAATAAGTGAAGAAAATCAAAGAAAACATAAAATAAATAAATTAAAGAACACTTTCTTTTTTATTATTCTTATAAAATATACATAATTTTTTTTAAAATATTTAAAAGTGAAAAGATAAAAAAAACTAACAAAAGAGAAAAAATAAAAAAGTTTAAAGTGAGGAGGAAAATAAAAATTTTACAATAAAATAAATTATATGATTAAATTTATATAAATTTTGACGTCAATATTATGTGTATTGGTTAATTGTAGTAGGTCAATTAAAAAAGGACATCCGATATGTCCTTAGCCACAACCATACATAATAGAGTATAGAAATCACACTCTAAATGATGATACGACACAATTGGATATGCCTATATCATTAGAGGGGCTTATTTATCACTAAATCTATGTCGATCGGCTGATTTTAAAAATCGGTAGAAATTATATAATCAACCTTTAACAAGTTGACTAAATCAGTTTTATGTAAGGACTAATACTACGAATTGAAATTTTGTCCAAATATTTACTCCCTCGGTTGCTAAATAAGTAATATTTTTACCTTGATCACATTCAAAAATTATTTATTTCTAAAAAATATATAAAAAATTACTACTAACTTATACTCATTCCGTTTCATATTAGATGAAAATTGAAATCTTATTAAGAATAGTTATCTTATATTACTTGATCATTTACTAAATCAAGATAGAATTAATAATTATTTTTCTCATTTTACCCTTACAATTAATATGATCTTTAAAAGTTTAAACAATTTTCAATACTAACTATTTCTATATTCTATGTATATTTTTGTATAGATATGAGCAAGGGGCAAAATAGAAAGTTCAATAATTTATCAATTTCTAAATCATCATATAAAAGAGTCGCGCTTTTTAACCTAATGTCTTATTACCTTTAACATTTATGCACATTGATACCTCCATTTGTATCAACTCTTGGACCGATGATCATGAAAAGTACCACGGGTCTTACACATGACCTATTTATCTGTTTGGTCGAGTGTAACTAATCGAATTCGAATGTGATTACAATTCCAGAATTATAATTACGGTATTCAAACTACTGAATTATAATGAAAATATGAAAATAACAAGTAATTAAGAAAGAGATAAGAATAGGGATGAAAAACTATGACTCTAAAAGAAGAGATAACATACATTTTTCTTGAATATGCATAATTTCTGAAGCACTAGCCACTATCATTTTTGATGGAACTATTCTCACACCCACTACTTGATCCAAATCTCAAATTAGCCTGAATTTGTTACTTGTTTTCGGTCCAATAACTCTTGTCAGCTCAATAACTACTTGTGTGAATATATGTAGAAACAACTGTAATAATATGTAATTTGTACGAAGTCTAAACTCTAAAGATAGTGGAATACTAGTTTTTGCATTTTGCACATTATATGGTCATTTTTATCGAGAAAAAGGCAGAAATTTTCGTTAAAAAACATGTTGGACAAGGCAAATATTGGATTGAAATGATATAAATCAACTAATTAATCACATATATCTATCCATGTATATTTCCCATTAATGTTAACAATATCGGATTGACATGACATAAATTTATGATATATTTTTTTTTTGAAGAGTCATTACTTTTAAAATAGATTAAAAAATAAAATATGTCAAATAAATTAAAATGGAGAAATATGTCTAACAAATTGAAACCAGTTGTTTTATGCTAATCCTCAATCAAGTGGGCTAGCCCTTAATTAAAGTATGTATTTCCACATTATTTTCTTATCATTTGTCTTCTTCCTTTTGTTTGACAGAATAATGATTGATATACATTATAGGTACGCGGAAGTAATTGACATTGCACTTTCCAAGTTGCATAACAGTTTTTAAGTCGTTCCTCTCCATGTCAATGAAAACGTTATTATTTAGATAATTAGTATTAGAATTAATTGTTAAAAATCCTTTTAAATTTGACACAACTTATTATATACACGCTTAAATTATAAGAGGTTTTAATTTCCCCCTCAAACATAGATCTTTGAAACTATTTATCCCATAAACTATGAGAAGTCTTAATTATCCTCTAAAATATGAATTTTTGAAACTATTTACCTCCTAACATGCTACATAACACAAAGATATTATTCTGTTTAATTTATATGACAAATTTTCTTTTTTAGAAAATCCTGAAGGAAATGTCATTATTGGTGTAATAATATACCACATATACAATATAGTACAGTTGAAAATAAAATGACAAAAGTGAATAGACAAATCTTTAGGCTGAGACATGGATATCTCGAGCTCTTTAAGGAGATTCGAATCCAACGCGACATAATCTACACCGATCTAGCAGTATACTCATGACTTGTTCTCTCCATGATATAACATCCCAACAATGTTTGTAACTCAAGCAACGATTAGTTGAAGGGTCCAAAGCTCCACGAAAAAACACCTTCCTTCAGCATATAAATACTCGCTTTTATATAGTGAATATAGTTGAAGACTTGGAATATTTTTCTTTTTGTCTTAACTCTCTCTTTCACTACACTAACTCAATATATACATAATATAATACTTCTCATCTTTTCTTCCAATCTTTTATCTTCTCATCTTTTCTGCCACTCTTTTTCCTCCCCCCAATACAAAGTAAGACCACACTATTTTTAAGTCATGAGATATTCGTCCTTACAATGAATAGAAAGATTATGAGATAGTAAATCGAGTAAATGAATAGTCCAAAGATTACACATGTTCTGGACTAATGAGCTTTTTTGTAATTGTGTGTTTAGACATAATATAATTTATTTATTTTTGGTTTTTCATCTGTTGTCCGGAGCCCATATTGGAGCTCCGACTAAATTCGAATCGCGCACTGCAGGGTCCATTCGTGGGTGGCGCTCCCAACAAGATTTTCTCCATACTCGGGGCTCGAACCCGAGACCTCTGGTTATGGGTCGACATAATATAATAATTAAGTTTTAAGAACACAGGTCCCCATTTCAAATCTCGTCGTCAAAAGAATCATTTCCATGTGTTTGGCCTGTGCACAAACATTAAGCTATAAGAGTACTTCAAGACCAATTTCTTTTCTTCTCTCTTTCTGTCTTAACTAAGACCGAATTTACATCCAAAATAATAAAGTACTTAAGTGCAGATTGTTAATTAAAAATTAAATAAATTAATCTCATCATTAAATTGTGTCAAACAATTCGTGACATTCGAAATTCGAAAAAAGTGTAATCTTAGAATTTAATATTTTGTAGAAAATGGCACTGGCACAAAACAAAGTGAGTATAGTAAGGAGATTCGCAGCAAATTTTTGGTAAGTTGAAGCAACAAGTAAAAAGACAAAAGTGTGTTGTGATGTAAAGAAACCATTTAATAATTGTCAAATAAGGAAAAAAACAACATTCTTTTTCAAACGACCTAAAAAGAAAAGGCGTGACATGAATTAAACGTAGTAGTGAAAATGTAAAGCATGTCTAACTAAGAATCAAGAAATTGCATAATATTCTCCCAATATTGTGATTCTGAAATCACAGATGTGATATCAAGAGACATCTCATGATCTGACTCGTATTGCCGGTCAGCAATTGCATAAGATGTAGAACATTCAGCACTCTCTAACCACTGGTTACTTTCAGATGCTCCCTGAATCAAATATGACAAATTAAACTAGTTCATTGCAAAATCAAAGAGATTTTCAAAGCTCAAACAGGGTATATATTACTAAGCAAATAAATTTGGTACTCACTGAAGTATTTTCAAACTCTAAAGACTGGCATTCGTCAACCGCGACCAAATTCCCCAAGTGATGGTACTTTCTCCCATCAAGATTGCAAGTCTTAGCATGCGTTGTAACTTTTTTCCAACAATTTTCATACATGCTTTTGCCAAGGATCTACACGCACAGAAAGTAAAAAGTACTCATTTGTATTGCTTCTTACAAAAAAATTACTAACTGTTATGAGGTAGAACCTGGACAAATACTATCAGTAAATTGGCCTAAACAGATCCAGATGCAGGAAATTACGTACATACATGTAGGTGCACCACAAAATATCACAAGTTGCGCATAAATATATAATATCTCATATGGTCACTCAACTATGCACTCTTCTCTCAGAAAGTCACTCAACTTTGAATTTTCTTAGACAAAGAATTAGAAACTACTTACATGGCGTAGCCTCTGAGGATTGTTTTGGAGTTCAATTAGGAAATCCTCCACTGTTTTTATACCGTTTTCAGTCAACCGCTTATGGAAAGCACCATTTTTGTAAATATGTTCTAGTCTCCATACATCATCCGTTGGTGATGGAGGGTACCGCTTCTTGCATTCTGTGAAAAACGTAACTCAAATTGACTCACTATTTAGTTTATTAAAGTTAAAAAAGTAGAAATATAATACTCACTTGAACGTTTATCCTTGACAGTAAAGGGTCCTGTCACGGCCTCTATCACTTCAGGTTGATCGACAACCCTTGCTCTTAGCTTTACCCCGTTCAACTTCTTCATATGATTTGGAGAGTATTTGAATATAATTTTGTTAACAGAAACAACGCCTCCTTCCAACCTCAGATATGGATTTTGGTCGCGCCTTGATGTTCCACCTCTTGTTTGATTAATCTTAATATGACTGTTTAGTTCGTCGTCATTAAGTACAAATATTTCAACTTGTGCTGAGGCTAGAGGCCCCTGTCTCACTTGTTGTCCTGTAACAGCATCAACCAATTCCACTTTGGTTCCTTTGGAAAAAATACACTCTCCAGTAAATATCACTGGGGCAACCTCGTGTGAGAACCTTAAACATAAACATTTCGATTCACAAGGATCGAGTTTCTTCTGGGAATTCCTGTTTTATGTGTACAAAGTGGAATATAGTTTAGTCTCAGATACAACATGAAATTAATTACAGAGGCAATGAAAGTTCTAAGAGTCTAGGTTGATTAGTACGCAGACTTTACCTATCTTGTAAAGGTAGAGAGGTTGTTTCTAAAAAAACAGTTTATACAACATTAATGCTAAATGCTTAACATAATGTTTTACTTTAAATTATTGTACAAGTGATGTGATTGTAATGTTCTTCTCCACCATCAATGCAGTACTTAAAATTAAATTGAGATTAAGTTCTATGCATTAACAGTGTAACACGTATGGTGTAGTAGCCTAAAATATATGGTAAGTAATTTGCACTGACATGTTAAATCACACCAATATTGAAAAAATTCATTCCACATTAAGTGTAATTAACTTAAATCCTACTGCTAATAATGCAACATAAAGAGAAGTAGTGGTAACCATAATTCTGAAAAACATTCCAAATAGCTCTTTGTTTCTCACCTGTTCTGATCAGTCAAAATTTCTTCCAAGTCAGAGTTAAATTCATCATCCACCTGGATATATAAAACGTTGATTACATAGTCAGGTATTGATATACATGCATTTGCTCTGATGAACTATTGAGCTTTCGTGTATTTAGACATAATATAATTAAGTAATTAAAACTTTATTATCTATAATAACTTTATGCTTTTAGATAAGATATTCAACATGCATGATAACATAGGTCCTGATTTCAAATCTCGTCGCCAAAAGAATCATTTACGTGTGTTTGGCCTGTGTGCAAACATCAAGCCCACAGCTGAGATTGTACTATTATCAACTACCATGCGTTATCCCACACGCAGTCCATGGACAATTGTCAACACCACTAGCCATCATTTAAAATCATTATCACTAACCATGTTTACCACAATAACCATCGATTACTAGCTACAATCATCTCCATCAGCTATCACAATATATTGCCAACTTCCATCATCATTCGCCACCCCTATTAACAGTCATCTACTACAATTGTCTATTGCCGCCACCATTACCACATCAACCATCACCATTAATCTGTTCTATCAGTCACCATAACCATTCTTATTAACTATCATCCCCATCAATTGCTACAAACAACTACCACACCTGGCAAAACCATCTCCAATTGACATCCATAACTATCACCTAGACATCATTACTATCAACAGAAATATAATTTTTCAAAATATTTTATCGATACCATATTTTATTAATTTAATTATTTATTTACGTATTAATTTTTAAAATAAAGACAATATTATATTCAGATTTTGAGGTAAAGAAATTTAACTAATATATACGTGTATTTTGATCTAAACATTTAAATTTTGATGTACATATTAATTTTAATAAAATAAAATAAAATCTAACTTTAAAATTCATATCCTCAATTATGCATTGCCCTAGGAATGTTTGGAAAGGAAGGCGTCAGTCTGTTTCAGCTTTTAGCTGTTTGTAGATTTTGCATTCAGTGTCTGATCCCTCTTTTCCTTTTTCTTATTTACTTTTTGATGTCTTTTCTACAATTGATTAATGTTAAAGCGATCAATTAATTGTCTTTTAAGTTTTACACATAATTGATGCCCTTTTCTCCACAAAGAAAAAAATCTAGTACGTATCCAAAAATATAGATATTGTTTTCCAGAAAAGGTTAATTGCTTTCAACCACATATTCCTAATTACTTGTCCACTTTTTATTTTTTAATTATCCCTAATTACTTGTCCATTTTGACAAATCAAGAAAGCACAATTTTTTTACCTATTCTATCCTCAATTAATTACTTTGAAAAAGTAGAATTTCTTGAAAAACTTAAATTTTTAATTCATCCACTTCATAATTAATAGGAGTAAAATGGTAAACTCACTATGTCAATCATTGTTTTCTTAATAAGTGTGTCAATTCAAAAGTGGACAAGTAATTAGAGATAGATGAAGTACCAAAAAAGGCCTTTGTAATAGACATATATGTCCACCAACCAAAAAATGCCATATATATAGTTACATTAATCAAACCCTAATTAGATCTGGGAATTGTTCAAGAGTTCATTCATTTTGTCCAATAAACAATTATATGATTAATTTTTTTTCAAGTGAACCAGCCCTCAACTGTTATAAACTTTGCTTGGCATCTCAAATGAAGCAAATTGGAATAGATCCATAACTTTTGGGTGAAAAACAGGCCAATGATTTACAGAAACATCGGGTTAATTGTATTTATACCAGCTGCACAAAGCTGAAGTCCAAACCGGCCATTTATGCTAATTAAGATTACACCAAATTTAATTGGTGAAAGAAAGAAAAAACAAGCCTACGACCAAAGTTAAGCAAGTAATAACATGTGAAAGCCAAAGTAAGAAGTACAACACACCAAAAAGAAAGCAAATCCGTTAAAGAAATGAATTTTTTTTATAACGAATTTATAACTCACCGGAAAAGTCGACCACAAAGCTGGTAGTAAGATCTGCCCGGATCTGCAGAAAGGAAGAATGGTTCTAGAGGAGATAGATATGGAGATCCAGAAAATAACTAAGTCAACGTCAACTATATTATTCAATATTTCTATGAAGCAGATGCATCACATGTACAACTTGTCAGTTATGATCCCACATGATAATATGTAGCGACTAATAAATAAGTTTTTCATTTTCCTGAACTAGACAAAATAGAGGCTTATAGATATATAGTACATTTTACTATACAAAAAATGAATTTTGAAAACAAATTTTACATGAACAACGTATTTGGGATTTGATGAATTACAATCTGTTTATAATGTGGAAAAAAAAGAAGATGTATGATTTAATTTTATTACCTGGTAAAAGGAGGAGCATTAGAGTTTGTTGTTTCGCTCGAATTTCCTTGTTCAAACATGTCTAGGTTATGTGCCGCCATCAACTACTCTTTCGATAAATAGAAACCAACAAAACGAATGTTATAATCGATATAATTCGTTGTAGAGTGCAAATGAACTGAAATATATATATATACTACTAGGGTCTAGGAGTAGTCACTAGAATGTTTTTTTTTGAGGGAGCTAGGGTACTAGATTGTGCATGTGCCTCTCTTTTTCCTATGTATTGCTTAGAAAAACGCGTGTTGACGGCTTAAAATAACCTCCCTTATGTTAAAGTTGTAACAATAAAGTGGGGAAGCCAATCCCACATTTTTCTTTGAAAATATATGCTTACACTGAAATAATCATGTCATAAGAGGCTTATTAATTAAAAATAATATCCTCCTTTTAAATGAAAAGTTTTGGGTATCATTAGTTTTAGAGAAAATGGCCAAATGACCCCTAATCTATAGTCGAATTCTCAACTACACACTTATATTTTACGGAGGTCCTATTACCCCTTAAACTATTTTAAAGCGGAATATAAATCACCCTAAAACTAATCAACTACATTCTTTCCATGTAGTGTGCACCACGCGTTGCCAGTTGTCAAATATCACACATATAATAATAATAATAATAATAATAATAATAAAAGTAATTATATTTCTTCTTCTTCTTCATTTTCTCCTCTCTTCACTTTTCCCAAGTCATGCTTCAATTTCTTTACCTGTAACTCCCCAAAACTTTTATCTCTCTCCACCCCATTCCTCTCTAATCACTCCCCACCCCGGCCCACTCCATCCTTCTATAACCCACAAATTAAGTACCAATATTCATCAGCAACACCACAACAACTATTTTATTAACTATTTAAACCTCCATTTTCACCTCTCCCACTCAAATTCCACAATTGTAATACCAATCTTAAGCTTGAAGTTCTCGCTACTCGTCTTATGATTGAGGATAAATACGCCCTTTTATTTCTTTCTAAATAGTGGAGGATTTAGGCTTTCTACACTAGAAGAAATCATTGAATTATCGGGATTGAGTAGAATCAATTGATTGTTGCTGCTCAACTTCCTGAAATTCATATTGTGTGTAGTTTAGATTCTTCATCGGACGTTAATAAAGAAAAAAAATAAGAATTGAAGCTTGATAAAACTTTGTCTGAGCAAGAAGATTAATGACTTTAATTTATATTTTTACTACATAAATAATAGTTTTAATGATTATTTGGTGATTTTGATGGTTAATGGTTATGAGTAATTGTGAGACAAATTATGAAAATGTATTAGAAGATGGGTGAGGAGATGGGGCTGCCATAGTGGTTCAACAATGGTGATGGAGATGTATAGGTAGGGAGGGTGTTGAGTGATGAGAGAGAGGAGGAAAAATGATAAAGGAAAAAGAAATGAAAAAAGTAAAGAAAATAAAATTAAAGGCAAAAGTTGGAAAATGTATTTAACAAAAAGTTAAAACATTTTTGGAATATTTTTTTTGATCAGTTCTTTATCTTTCACTTGCCTTTAAGAGAGTGAACACACTCTCTGTGCCATGTAGTGTTTAATGGTGCATTTATTCCGCTTTAAAATAATTCAAATAGGTAATAAAATACCCATAAAATATAAGTGTATAGCTGAAAATTTGACTATAGACTAGGAAGACATTTGACCATTTTCTCTTAGTTTTAAGTTATAACGGATTCAAAATTTGGTACGCATACAATGACAAACTCTTAGATGACGCGGTGTTAATTCCGATGAAATTTTAAGTGGTTGGGAAGTGTGAAAATGAGTACTACTTTTTTACAGTCAAAGGAATCTATGTCCCTTCATTAATTTAGGCACTTATAGAAGCCGACACTTGTCACTTAGCTTGTTGCTTTTAACCCCACCCTCTCAAGATCTTGTAGCCTACATTGCGCAAAAAAAAATTAGATATTGAAAAATTATACGAAAAATATTATAAATTGTAATTTTTTACATATCAATATAATTAGAAAATACATCATAAAATATTAATTAAAATTCTTATAATTTGACTCAAAAAAAAATTATGACAATTAAAAGTGGATGGAGGGATAATAAATTAGAAGGAGAAGTAAGTTTCTAAAGAAAGAGATGGCGTATTTGGTGGCCACAAGGCGGGCCCAAACGAAATTATCAATAAAGATTATGTTATGTGATGATAGTCAAAATTAATAAAAAGAACAAAAACATATACCGTAAAGAAAGAATCATGACAATCATTCGAGCTGACGGGTGATGACACTGCTCTTATTCACGACTTCACGAAGGAATTATGGCGGGTGAATTAGAAGAATTTAAAGAGGATACAATAGGCATTGCTCATTAATTTGGAATCAAATAATGTTAGTGTTGTATTAAAGGATGACGATTTGTTAATACAAGAAGAAAGTTCTCTAAAAGCAACGGAAATGGTAAATTAACAATTTTTAATGTATTTATTAGTAGTCCTTGCCTTATGCTACTTTTTGAGTTAATATCTTAAAAAGTCATTAAACTATGAGAAATTATCTAGTAAAGTCACTAAACTTTATTTTGTATCACTAAAATAACTCAACTTAACACATTTATTTTCTAAAATCTTTAAACTATTTTGTCAATAAAATAAATTTGACATGACAAAATAAAATATATTTTATGCCACGTAATCATAGCCCCACAAATAAATAAAATTATAAAATATATTTATTAATATACCCACCAACCCACCCACCCACAAATTGTCTTTATCTAAAAGACTAAACCCCATCTCTCTCGCTAAATCTCTCGCTTCTTTTACTTCTTTCTTTGTTTCTTCCAAAAGTTCTAATCCACAAAAAGGCGTTGGAAAGTTTATTTTTAAGGTTATTGATATTGGATTCTTTTTAAAACAATGAATTCCTTCATTTCATCGAGGAATACTGATGTACAAGTATGATTATGTCACATGGTGCACACTAGAGACAGTATCATCAGTGCTATTGAATTTAACATTTATTTTCAATGTCGATTAGAATCTTTTTTAATTCTTGTTGATAAGAAAGGAATTTTGATTATCTGCTATAATCTATATAAAAAAAAAAGTTATTGATATCCCTCAACTTTGTCATTTAGAGTTGATATACCCCTCGTTATAAAAGTGGCTCATAAATACCCCTACTATTATGCAAATGACTCACATATACCATTTTCCTCTAACGGAAGTGAAAAAATTAATTTTAGTTTAATTTTTTAAATTATTTTTAAAAATATATATTCCCATATGGGTATATTTAATCCTTCTCAAACATATATTATTATTTTTTTAACTTTTTTTTTTTTCAATGACTAATTTAGATTTATTATTTTGATGGTCAAATTTATTTAAGTTTTCCTAATATTCTTGTAAAATTTATTATAGATGACCCAATTTTTTTCTTCAAATACAAAAATTAAATTACAATATATCCAAAAAATAAGTTTTAAATTATAATATAGCCACAAAAAAAATAGTTTTAAATTTTTTTCTTTACACTAAGGAATGAAAGAAAAAATAAAATAAGAATAAGAAACTCAAATAATGATAATCAAAAAGTCAAAAAACAATTTATGTCCGAAAAAAATTAAAATATAGGTTGAAGTTTTCTAGAAAAATCATATATACCCCTAAATAATTTTTTTAAGAAATCCAAAGTCAAAAATATAAATTTAAAACTATTTTTTTCACTTTCGTTAAATAAAAGGTATATGTGAGCTCATTTTGTAACGGTAGGGGTATTTGTGAGCTATTTGTATAACGATAAGGGTATATATGATCCACTTTCATAACGAGGGGCATATCAGCTCCAAATGACAAAGTTGAGGGGTATATTAGGCCCTTTTCCCTTGATTTTATTGCAAAAAAAGGAATTTAAGAGGGGAAGGCAAAAAAATGAATAATTTTTATAATTTGTGGGGTCCATGATTACATGACATTAAAATAAATAAATTTTATAATTTTATTTATTTGTAGGGTCCATGATTACATGGCATACAAAAATTTAATTTGCCATATAAAAATTGTTTTAATGATGAATGTAGTTTTTGATTTTAGAAGATAAACGTATTAAGTTGAGTGATTTTAATGATACAAAATAAAATCCAGTGACTTTACTAGATAATTTCACATAGTTCAATAGCATTTTAAGATATTAACTCACTACTTCTTAGGTTGCAAAAAAGAAAAAGGACAGAAGAGAGAAATGAACAGATAATGGAAATTTATCTTGTCAAATTTTCGTTATAATACGACGTTGAGACGAAAAGATATATATATATATATATATATATATATATATATTGTTTGGCCATGTAAGATTCAAAAAAGTGTTATTAATCACTTATTTAAAGTCAAAATCATAATAAATTAGTTTATGTTAGATCATAAATTTTCAAATTTAAATTTAAATTTTTATAGTTGCGATTTTGAAATTTGAAAGTTATGTTAAAATATGCATGTTACTTGATATTTTTAAAAAATAATTGTAAAATGGAAGTCTTTGGCAACTTAAATATTTGCAAATCAGATTTTCAAAATGTGATCAAATTTATTGTTTAAAAACATATTCAAAAATAAATTCTCAAAATATTTATTCCCATAATTTATAATCAAATATTAGAATTCCAAATTTATGACTTACGTCTTAGGTTTGTAAACCATAATTTATACACACACTCATAGTCATAAAAGAGGAAATTATTGTGTCTCCAAGAAAACAGATTTATAGGGCAGTCTCATTTTTCGGCTTGACTAGACTAGAAAACCTTTTTACTCTGCTATGAGCAAGAAGACTCAATTTTTATGCTTTTCAAATATAACTTCTCATGGCTAAGCATTTTTTTTTTTAAAAAAAAAAAAACCTAATTTTGAGAAATTAATATGGTTCACACTAATTAAGATGGTAATTAAGGAATAAAAAAAGAAAAACTAAATTATGGTTGAATTTTGAAATTGTTATTCTTTAAAATAACAAGTACTATGAAATTGCGTTGGGAGAAAATGAAATGGAATAAGACATTTGGCCATAATAATATATCCTTTTTTGGGTTGTCCAAGAGCTTCAATTCAATATTACGACATATGATTAAAATGAATGATCAGTCAAAGTACATGAATCCACATAATTTGATATGATTGTCTTAACGAAACCATTATTAATTGGGTGACATTTTAAAATTTAATTATTCAGTGGAGGTGTACATGTGCTTATGAATAGTGGGAGTAAAAAGTACTTAAAAAGAAAATGAAAGATCCAAACTTTTATAATAATTAAATGAACTTCCATCTATTGTCCTTTTTCCCAAAAATGTCGTTATTATGCCATTATCGGCAACGAATTAAAGTCAATTATATATGGAATTTTGTCTCATTTAATATATCATTATGTCCAACAGTAGTTGTCCATTATTAATTTGGCACATCCCTTAAGAAACTATAAATAGAAAAGTAATTTTATTATATCACCCTTTGAATATAATAAATACTTCCTTTGTCCCTAATTACTTGTCCATTTTCCATTTATAGTTGTCCCTAATTACTTGTCCATTTTGACAAATCAAGAAAAGATAAAAATTTTTTTTACCTATTATACCTTCAATTAAATGACTATTTACTTTGGAAAATGCAGTATTTTTCATCCACTTCATAATTAATAGGGGTAAAATGATAAACTCACTATGTCATTAATTGATTTCTTAATAGGTGTGTCAATTCAAAAGTTGACAAGTAATTAGGAACAGAGGGAGTACAATGTCTTGAAAATGTAACAGTGAAATGACTATAATTAATAATAAGGATAAATTAGGAACTAAGGGGTCGTTTGGTGTGATGGATAAGAAGAATTAATCCTGGGATAACTTATTAGTGGCCTTTAATTCATTGTTTGGTTGCAAAGGTAGGGATAACTTATCCCAGGATTAACAATTAGTTTTTTCATAAGTTATTCCTCATTGGGGTGGTATAGTAATCCAAGGATAAGTTATCCTGGGATAAGGTGTGTAAATGAACAAATATACCCCCCTTAAACTCTCTTTTATACATCACTTTTACATTCATACATATTAACAAAATTTTTAACAACATTTATAATAACATTCACAATCTTAATTATTCGTTGTTTTTATGATAAATTATATTTTTCTATTAAAAAATTACATTTTATAAATACAATTTTTATTTATGAATATTAAAAGTTGAATTTATTTGCGTAATTATTATATTTATTTATATTTTGATTTCTCTTAAAATGTTCACTCCACTACTAAATTACATATTTTTCATTAAATAGTTTATTACTCACTTAAAAATTATATTTTATCTATAATTAAAATGTAGATAACTTTAATAATAAATTTTCTTTTACTTTAATAAACTTAAAATGAAAGTTCTATTTTTAAGCTAAATAAGAATGAAAGTTTTATTTTTTAAACTAAATAAGATGAAAGTTTTATTTTTAAACTAAATAAGATGGAAATTTTATTTTTAAGAATGAATAACTAAAGCTTGCAAAGAAAATGTTAAAAAAAAACTAAATAAGCTGAGGGTATTTTTGTAAACAAGTAACTTATTCTTAAAAATTATACAATGAATATTAGTTTGAATATGACAAACCAAACAAGCAATAAAAACTAATCCCAACATAATTAATCCCCGCATAACTTGTATTCAAATCAAACGATCCTAAGTGTAAATTTATCCATGAATTTCATAAAGTGGACAAATATTATTGGACATCTATTTTTAATATAGTGAACAAATATTGTTGGATGGAGGGAGTAATATTATGAGATCAACTATGCCCAAACGTGGCAGTTTTTGACCGCCCCAATATCGATGGGGTTCAGAAACCCAATAATAAATACGAAAATGTTTGAAAATGAAGGTTTCAATAGAGAATGACTGAAAAAAATAATATCAAAAAGAGAAAATCATATTACTTAATACTCCATTTGTCCCTAATTACTTCTCCACTTTTCATTTTTTAGTTGTCCCTAATTACTTGTCTATTTTGACAAATCAAGAAAGGACAGACTTTTTTCATCTATCATCAACTTCATAATTAATAGGGGTAATATGATAAACTCACCATATCAATCATTATTTTTTTAATATGTGTGTCAAATTCAAAAGTGGACAAATAATTAGGGACATAGGGAGTATTTATTATCACATGAGAGGTATATATATGTGTTATAAACTCAAGTTTCAGAAGAGATCTCTGAAATTACTATGATGGTTAAAGAGGGAGAAACATTTTAAAGGAAGTCTCTTATAATGGATTAATTAATTAAGGTTGAATTTGGTCAAGTACTTTGTACTTTCTAGTTACGTTAATTAGTCGAGTAATGAGTACATTCAATACTTACAACTAGTACTACTTTTTTTAGCACAAAAATGTTGAATAAAGAAATAGATATAATTGTTTGGTTGGATAAATTAAGATAATTCATCGGCTTGTTTGATTAAAATTTCATTATTATCCAATATTGTTAGAGATAATAACCAACCTTTTCATCTATGAAATTAATTAATTGTGTTAGACCGAAAGCTAGTTTTTGCGAATAAAATTAAGCATGCCCGAAAAGTTGAGACACATTATTTGTTAGTCATTAAGTCAATAAATAGTTCTTGACTTGTGCTCTTAAAGTCTTGTTTTCCTACGTATTTGACTTGGCAACTGAGAAAGAATAAGAATAAAATCAGAAGAAAAAAAATGAAATTTTTTTATATTGAAAGTGATGGTAAGCTTGCACTGCAAGTAAAAATATTTAAGCTCTATTTAGTTGAGTAACATAATTTTTTTTAAAAAAATTAATTGTTTAATAACCCAGCATCTTTTTATCATTGTAATGGAAGGGCAGTGAATGAATTATTTTTAACTTGAACATTACTAGAAACTACTTATTAATAAAAGATAAAAAAATATTTTACTAACTAACCCATAGTAATTCATAGTTTTGACTTTTTGGGGCTGGGGTCACGCGTTTGTCCTAATAAATATAATATGTTACTATCACCTTTAATATTTTTACGTACAAAAAAAGGTGAGACCTACATTCGAATTGTGTCAACTCTTGGATGAAAATGTCAAAGCATCTTGCACATGACATATTTGTTTTAGCATTTTTCAAGTACTAAAAATTAAAAATCTTTCTTTCCACTTTTCTTATCTTTTTATTTTTATTTTTAATTAATTGCTCATGAATTGATGTAAAGCCTTAATAAATTATGTATTTATATGTTTTGGGCGAGAATTATTATAGTGATTATATTTAGTACTGATCAATAGAATTAAACTTCATAATTAATGGGACACTCTGTTTATATGCATGCGGAAACAACTCTAATATGTGATTTGTACTAAAAACTATATGATCATCTATCGCAGGAAAAAAGGCAGAAATTTTCGTACAAAAAAAACATGTTGGACAAGGGAAATATTGGTTTGACATGACATAAATCAACTAATTAATTATATTCGTTAATTAGAGTATTTATAAATAAAAACAACAAATGGTGACAGTCAGTTAGCCACTAATAATTAATTGGCTCGAAACTATAATATGGACTTGTCTATTTCATATGTTAACATGACCTATCTATTGTTCCAAATTGCCTGGTCTGTTGGTCATATATATGTTCAACCATGGCGGCTAAGGCTTTGTTGGACAAATAAACAATGGGGGATACAATAAATTATATTAATGCCTTTTCATAGAGTTATTTTTGTTTTGAAAGACTTGTAATTTTTCATGAATTTGTTTTGGAGGCCAAAACATGTACTTATTTATTTTACTATAGTATTTTGTTAAAACGTGTGAGTTTAAAACAGACATTCGTTTGTCTAGACAATACAAATTAGAAATGGAGAAAACTCTTGGTATATCAAAAGAGTGATTATTTGACTTTTCGAATAGGAGATGATGTAACAAGTTTATCTATAATAATGTGTATGAATCAATACATGTCTCTTGTGTAAATTAATTGCCAAAACTAGGCGTAACAAAAGTAATACTAAAAATATAAAATGACAGAGTTACCCTTACAATCACACTTTCTATATGAGACTCTTGATCTTCAAGTCAACTTATAATTATCACTCAACAAATAAACCAATGAAACAATTATGATGTTAACAGAGGCGTATCCAGGATTTTGAGATGATGGGTGCACTGTTATAAAAAGATTGATCTATGATATAAATTCGATCGGTTCAACATTTAGATTTTTACTATTGAAAACTGTTAAATTTTAAAATTATAACACCAATTACTACATAAAGAAGTGTTATCTAATTTTAGAAAAAAAAAATAAAACAAGATAAATATAAAATTCAAATTTCTAACCTCGCGGAGAGAGGTGCACACAGTCATAATCGCATTATGTAATACTTCAAGTGTGGGTTCACACATCTATATTTTAATTTTTTTTTAAAAATATAACACTACTATATATGATCTCGGGAGGGGACCATGGGTTCACGTGAACCCGGTGACTCCCTTAGATACGCCTCTGAATTGATGTAGTAATAATTAGTCCCAAATGCTGTAGATAAAGTCGTTGTTATCTGTTTCAAATTGATGTTGCACTGGTGATGATAAGCTATTGATTTGGCTTATATTGTCATAATTATTCCCCGTGTAATTAGTAACATTATTAATCACTGGTTGCAGCTGCTGTGTGTCACTTGTATAATTATAATCCTCGAAAGTGAATCCATTATTAAATTCGTCAAGATCAGCCGCTTTATTATCATCATCTTGAAAGGCTCTTTTCACCAACAAATTAGAAGTATCATCATCCAATAAAACTTTAGAATTCTGGTGGTCATCTTGAAAACCTCTTTTCACCATTTCCATGCCAAGAGTCTATCACCAGATGAAGTCAAAAGGCAAGTCAGTCATTAGTACTACGCGTGACAAAATATTAGTCTACCTTCTTTTTGGAACATACATATTTTAGTCAGACACTAATTTTAATATGAGTCGCGTAAAGTCTATTACAAGGAAAAAACGCTTCCTATCAGATTTTTTTTTCTTAAAACTCAACGTTGAAGCAAACTGTTTAAAAGGAAAAGAATAAAAAGGGTAAAATAGGAACCTTTTTATTTGGGGGGAGCTGTTGGACAGAAACGAAGTCACCCCCTTGATCGAGTAGTCCAATCAATTCTCCCACCTCAGTATATTTAACTAGTGGATTTTCTTGGGGATTCACATATCTTTTCAACTCAAGTTTACTCTTTGCCTCATTTACTGCTTCATCCAATTTCTTTACCTGCAAACTGCTCCTGCCAAGGATCTTTATACATATATGCAAAAATGTTTCAGTACTTCATAATGAAACAAGAAAGGAAAAAAAAAGAAGAGAAAACTCACTTAGATTAGACAACAGAGAAGTTTTTTTTTCTTTAGTATAACATAACCATCACATTGGCCTTGTTAAAAAAACTAAGATACTCTAATAGTGAAGACAAAAATCAAATTAAAACAGCTAGCAAGAAGTTTCAATTCACAACTCTTTAACTAGTAAAAACATAGAAACTAGCTATGACGACCCCAAAAAAAAAAATTTAAAAATTAACCTACCGGCCAGTAGGTAAAATCATGAAATCATATCCGATCCGGTCTGGACTATTTCAGTAGTCTCCTGCTCAGTACAAGCTATAGTTTGAATCGCGTTGCCGGTGACGGAAAGTGAAAGCCTGGGTGGATGGAATTAACTAAAAAGATATAGACAAGAAATATATAGGGAGCGCAGCTGAGAGAGACATAAGTTGCCTCCTTAGTCCTTACTAACGAAATTTTATTTATTCTGCCACTGTTGGTCCAGATTAGATATGATGGACAGAATCAGCAACACAGTATATATATATCATGAAAAATTTGGATGAACCTTTCATCCAAATTATCAACTATAGATAGATGTTGTTGAAACGATTTCAATTAAGAGGAATAAATAAAAAAAAATCTTACGGTGAGTAGCTTTTCACGGTTCAAAAAGTAGAGAGTTAAAAAATCCCGCACAGTTATAATGTTTTCCTTGGTTAAACACTGATGAGAAGGACCGCCTTTGCCAATCGTTGGCAGTTTCCAAACTTGATCATCAAGTTTTAGAGGCTTCTTGCTCTTGGGTACTGCAAAATTCGAACTATAATTTAGAATTTAATGGAACAAGTATGTGATTTATTGGAAAGCAAGGTACTTACTGGAACGACGATCCACAACGAAGAATGGTTCAGTAACTGCTTCAATAATTCTAGTTCTAATATCACAATTAACCACAGCTCTTGCACCTAATCTGAACTCACGTTTTCTCATCGATACATTTGTATGTTTGAATGATATATGACTGACAGAAACTCTACCGTCTTTCAACTTGACATGAGGATCTCCTCGAATCAGTGATTTTCCATCCAGCCAATTTGTAACTGTTTTGAGTTGTTCTTTCTCAAAGACAACTATTTCCACCTTACTTGATGCTTCAGGCCCAAATTTAACAATATTTTCAGTAAGGCAATCAACTAAATCTAGATTTAAGGTATTGCCCAGATCTTCACCTATGGGTACCCCAGTATAAATTGGACCATTTATCTTGTTGTTTGAAAACTTTAATTTTAAATGCGGTAATTCACACTGATCACAAGGATTGAAGTTTTCCTCCTCTTTCCTGTGCAATATGTACAAGTTCCACAAATTTGTGTATCAAACACAGGCTGGAACAAGATTAATGAAAATAACGACGATGATAATCAAAATGAAATATATATAAAAGACGCTTATCTTGCCTTGGGCCGGTTGAAATCTCATCAGGTTTCGGTTCAACTCCTACAACCTGTATAGTTTCACAAAAAAATTGGATTGAGGTTGAAATAAAACACCTAAATGGCCAAGGCGTAATGATAAGCATTACCAAAACCCTTTACCCAGAAAAAAAAAAAAAACAGGAAGATTCATGCAATCAAATCACAGATCGAGTTGGGCTATGCATCCATGTCACATAAACTATCTATAGCCAAGAATTACTGATCAAATCTAGGCAGATCTACTATATTGACAAATGAAAAATCTATACTGTTTTAGTACTCCCAGAAAAGAGAAAAAAAAAAAAACTAGAAAAGAAGAAAAGTCACTAAGACAAGAGCTATGGGTAAGTAAGAGAAAGGATTCTCCATCTCTAGAATTAAATATGTCAAAACTATTTTGGCTCGTACACAACAAATTGCAGCAAATTAAGAGACACAAAATACATAATTACTTTGACTTCCTGTTGTATTTGCTTCAGATTATGTTCTACATCCTCCGTTCCATTTCAAGTTAATCGTCTCCTCCGTTCCAGTGAAAGTAATAGTATATGTTAACACATTTGATTAACACGGTACTAATATTTGCTAAGTCATTTTAGCTTTTTCTGCATTACAAATAAATTAAACAATATGTGAAAGTAATCACTAACGATAAAAAATAGATTTGATGGTGATGCTACTCACAGCTGGATGAATGCTTAGCCGCCTCATTGACTTGCGTAAACGCAAGACTTGTAGCACAACCATAACAGACCTGATCATCAACAACCCCAAAATAAAGTAAAATTAATCAAATTGGTTGAATTCAAGTAAATACGCGGTTATAAATCTTCAGGAATATTAAACGCTATTCAGAAATCTGAAAAATTAGCTTAAAAAAAACCTATGAAATGAGGCCCCTTGAGGTGCTGAATTACTAGGAGAATTTTTTTTCAGATCCATGAGAAAGTGTTGTTTGTTAATCTAGAATCTAGCGTGTATTTATAGTTATACATTATAATTTGGGAAGGATCCAGGAAACGCGTAAAAGACTTTCTGTACACGGAGAAACATCAGTGAAACCCAAATGTAATTTACTTCTCACTCTATCTTAAAAATGAATGGTCTTTTTTTTGACATTTTAATTTCAACTTTCCATATAAAATATTTATTAATGCCACAAGATTAAAAGACATTTTGATATATTTAACATAATTTAGAATCACAATATTAAAAAGTTTTCCTTATTTTCTTAAATTTCGTGTCAAGTCAAACTAGTTATTGCTAAATAGGTATGAATAATTAAACGGAAAAGGGTCAAAAATACCCTTAAACTATCCGAAATAGCTCATATATACCCTTAAACTATATTTTGGCTCAAAACTATCCTTCCCGTCAAACTATTGGGTCAAAAGTGCCCTTCTTATTAACGAAAGTTGTTAAATGCCACATGGATGCCACATGGATGCCACATTGCACGCCAATAGGGTTCCACTGCCACATAGACTAAAAGGAAAAGGGTAAAAAATACCCTTAAACTATCCTAAATAGTTCATATTTACCCTTAAACTATATTTCGGCTCAAAACTACCATTTCCGTCAAACTATTGGGTCAAAAGTGTCCTTCTTATTAACGGAAGTTGTTAAATACCATGTGGATGCCACATGGATGCCACATTGCACGCCAATAGGGTTCCACTGCCACATAGACTAAATTCCTAAATCTTAATTACTCTTTTTTTCCCCTCATTTCATTATTTTCCAGAAACGATTTCACCCCTTCTCCCTCATTTCGCGGCTAGGGTTTCACAGTTTTCTTCGTCGCTGGGTTTCAAAGAGGATATTCGTGGTTGTAGGTTAATTAGTAAATTTTTTTCTTATTTTATTATGTTTACAACCACGAATATCCACTTTGAAACCCAACCCCGAAGAAAGCTATGAAACCCTAGCCGCGAAATGAGGGGAAAGTTGTGAAATCCTAACGATCATGCTTTGAAATCGTAAACATAAGATTTACTAACCTACAACCACGAATATCCACTTTGAAACCCAGCCACGAAGAAAACTGTGAAACCCTAGCCGCGAAATGAAGGAGAATGGGTGAAATCGATTTTGGAAAATAATGAAATGAGGAGGGGGGAGTAATTAGGATTTAGGGATTTAATCTGTGGCAGTGGAACCCTATTGGCATGCAATGTGGCATCCACATGACATTTAACAACTTTCGTTAATAAGAAGGGTACTTTTGACCCAATAGTTTGACGGGAATGGTAGTTTTGAGCCGAAATATAGTTTAAGGGTAAATATGAGCTATTTCAGATAGTTTAAGGGTATTTTTTACCCTTTTCCGATAATTAAAAGACAACAGAAAGTACATGCATATAAAAAAAAATCCTTTTGGCCAGAATGATATTTTACCTATGTTATTTTTTCTTTTTGAACATTTTTACCTTTTTTGCTTTAATATCTTTTAATTAAATTAAAAAATGAAAAAAAGATCAGTATATTTTAAAATAAAAAAATATTACAGATTTTTTAAATTTCTGCCCAAATTTTGGCCATTTAGCATTACCTGTAGTATATACTATAAAGTGACAAGTCCTAACACATATGTGTGCGCAGCTTAGATGGATAAGTGAGGTATTTCCACGTGTAAGCGACGTGAGCTCGAATCCATGTAGCCTCACTTCTTTTGGTGCTTAATTATTTTTAATGAGACTATTTTCAAAATGAAAACTTATCTAGAAAAATCATTATATTTATATTATTATTCCTGCTCACTTTTTTACTTGTTCATTATTTTAAAAATAATCATTTATTTTTACTTGTTAGTTTTAACATATTAAGAAAAAATAATTATTTTTTCCTCAAAAGAGGTATGTGTTATAACTTATAAGCCTAAGCTTTAGTAGAATCGTAGAAGTCTCTAAAATTATCTTTATTTATAGATAAAGATGGTGAACCATTTAAGGGAAGTCTCTTACAAGGGATTAATTAAGGTTGAATTTGGTTTAGTACTCTGTACTTGTCCTTTTCTAGTTACGTTAATTAGTCAAGTAATGAGTACATTCAATACCTAGTACAATTACTACTATTTTCAATCACAAAAATGTTGTATCAAGAAATTAAATAGAGAATAATAAGTTGCATATAAGGTGTGTTTGGTACGAAAGGAAAACATTTTCTGTTAATTTTCACATATTAGGTTGATCAAACTTTAAAAAACAATTTTAAAAAAAATTAAAATAAAAAAATGATAAGGAAGGACTAAAGTAACGTTCAGGATTTTATGATATGATAATAGTCGGAGAGTCAGGAATATAATGTGTAAAAAGAAAAAAAACTTTTTTTATTACCCGCAGCAAGACTAAAGAAGAGTTTTCATAAATAATAACACCCAAAACATACAATAGTTTTTTTAAATTAATAGCCAAATTGTTTGAAAGTGATGGTAAGCTTGCGCAGTTGCGCTGCAAGTAATTAAAGATATTAGACTCTATTTAGTTGTGTAACATAATTTATTTATTTATTTTTAAAAAGTTAAATTGTGTAAAAACCCAGCATCTTCTTCTCATTGTAATGGAAAGGGCAGTGAACAAATTCTACATCAATTGGATATGCTAATATCATTAGAAGAGTCAATTTATCACTAAACCAAGTCGGGCTGATTTACAAAAACAATGTAGAATTTATATAATCAACTTTTAACAAGTTAATTAAACTAGTTATTTCTAAGGACTAATACTAGAACTCAAATTTTCCACATACTCCCTTCGTTTCTCAATAAGTGATGTTTTTAGCTTGAGCATGTTAAGAAAAACTAGGTATTTCTAAAAGACAGGAGACTATTTTTACTAACTTACACCATATTAATTCATAGTTTTGACTTTTGACGCTGGGGTCACGCGCTTGTTGTCCTAATATCTTACCACCTTCAACATCTAGATGTAAAGCCTTTAATACATTGTGTATTTATATGTTTTGGTGGAGAATTATAGTTATAGTACTGATAAATAGAACTAAAGTTCATTATTAATGGCTTGTATACAGACAATAATTTGTTTATGAGAATGCTGAAACAGCTCTAATATGTGATTTATACATGGTCTAAACATTAAAGATAGTATAATATTACTATTTCTTTTGTCTTAATTTACATGACTATCTTTCTTGTTTAGTTTTTTTTTTTAAATATAGAAGGGGGTTTTGCCCGACCTCGGAATCCTATTTAGTTAATGTCTGAAAAAATAACATACTTCTATTTTAGACCATAAATTTCAAAAGTCTTATTTTTTCTTCAACTCCTTATCAAATCAAACAACATCACATAAATCACACATTATACTGTCATCTTTTGCTGAAAAAGAACGTAATTTTCGTAAAAGTTAACATGCTGGACAATGTTAATATTGGATTTTAACATTGTCCAATATTAACATGGTGACAGTACGTCAGTTAGTCACTAGAGTTTAGAAATGGACTCGCTGATACTAGAATATGTCCATATCTATTTCCAGTGGCGGATCCAGGATTTTAAGATCATGGGTGCTCACTTTTTAATATAAATGTATAATTATTTTAATTATCGTGAAAATAAAAGGCTTATTATTAGAAATAAGACTTTTAGTCATAAGTTACCGAGCGAACTACGATTAATATAATTTTTTAAAAAGCTTCTAGTAGTACGATTCTCGACGAACTTTCATATTTTGAAGATATTGAATAATTGTATCATATCATTGCATGTTGACAACTACAAATATTTACACTCTGAAGTTTTTAAAAACTTAAGTATTTTGTTGTAATAAATGAGATATAGGAAATTCAAAAAGTGAAAAAATAAACTAAAAAAAGAAGAAGTTGAGATTGAAATGTTAGCGGAAAAATGGG
>JAJOOD010017831.1:0-24688 GCA_029582525.1 Solanum tacnaense
TTTTGAAATGGTTTGCCCTTAGTCCCTATTTCCCGTTAATTAATGTTGAATGTACTTCCGCGACCGATGAAATGTGATGACAAGTTTGAGAGGCTTGTTTGGGGTTCCTTCGGGTTCCTCATTCGCCATGTCACGTCTAGGCCCTAGGCTTCGGTCGTGACAATGGGTGGCCAGCAAAGTCTCAAAACTCAACCACTCTTCACGAAGATCGACCGTAGGTCCATCTACGGTCCATCAGCGAGGTCTCGTGGGTGGATTTTGGCTCTGTAGGGCTACCCTATGGTATGGGCTACCATCGATCGACAGAGCGGAACGACCAGAAAAAGAAGTTAAATCTTCGTGGAAGAAGAAGAAGCGGTTCACCAGCCACTACATCTGTAGATCCCACCAAATCATTAAACCTGGCGGCTGCTCGCTCTTTGATCAGTGATTCACCGGCCACTAGATCGATGAAGAATCTCTCCAAAATCTGCTCTTTGATCAGTGATTCACCGGCCACTAGATCCAGGAATCCCACCCTATTCTCAAACCTGGTGGCTCGGTTGATTGGCACCCCTGTAGGCTCATCTTGCATACAAATTCTGGGGGTCCCAGGTCCTGCATCCACCAAGAACATTTCTTGCCTGAAGCGTAAAACTTCAGATTGTAGGGCGTTTCCACTACATAAGAAAAAACTGGAATTCGATCTTGGAAATAGACAACTTAGTTGAGGACTTAAGGATCTTTTATGGTTTTAATTAAACCAATATGGTGTCATTTTGCCTAGGTCTAGAACACTTATATAAGTACTTTTAGCCCCCAAAATCCCCTATTTTAAGTCATTCTCTAAAATCCCAAAACAAAACCCGAAACTCCTCTTAAATATTCTCTCTCCAAAAGTTTGAAGAAGAAGGAATAATTTGAAGCTAAGGTCAAGTACTGTCTCCATTCTTCAAGCTTGTGAGGGCTTGGTAATCAAGGTATCATGGTTTTCCATACATGGGATCCTTTCTCCCGTGGAGTCTTCTAGTATTCCCCAATTGTGAAGTCTAAATCCCCAATTCTAGTTAGAGTTTCTTCCAATTTTTTGGGTTATGATGAATGTTGATCCAAATAGTTGGATTATGATTGATTATGATTGAATTGGTAGAGTTTCATGTTTTTTAGGATGAAATTATATGTACCCATACCTATCCTATGATTTTAGGGTAGAATTGATATGATTTCAGTTTATGTCATAAAGGGAAACTTTGTGGATTAGTTATGTCCTTATAAGATAGATGACTAGTGATTAGAATTGCTTGAGAATGAAGCATAAATGAAGCATAAGTGAATTATATGGAGGCGAGTACCCTTGTCATATGATTTGATTGTCTAGGTGAGTACCCATGATCTTAAAGTAAGTAAGACAAGAGGCGAATACCCATTAGCCTTTATAAGTTAGGCATAAAGGAAAATCCCCATGTCTTCAAAAGTAAGTATGAACAATGTGATTATGTTATGAAGATGATCAATTTGGAATGTTGCTAGATATGTCGTCCATGAGGTAAGATTCACTAGAGATGGATGACCTAAGTCTTAACTAAGGTTAAGTGAGGTTAGTTAAGGAAGTATTCCTCTTTCATTATGACGCTTATTATGTCTTGATTATGCTTATGTCTTATATCTTATGTTGACTAATGCGTAGGTTTATTTTGTTTATGCTAGCCATAATATTTAGTACCTTTTTGTACTAACACATACTCTTTCCTACATTCTTGTCAAATGTAGGGTCAGTCGATCTTAATTAACACACTTGTGGCTAGGTTCTTTGTTGATCACGGAAGTGAAGATTTGGTGAGTCCTCATACCATTAGAGGATTGGATCACCCCTTTTCTCTTTTATGTCTTTCTTTTCATGTTGGACTATTGTATGGGTTGCAACCCAAGATATTTTATTGTTTGTTTTAGATGGGTGGAGACTATGATGTTAAACTTCTGCTCATTTTATGAAAGTCTTCGATTGTTGAAATTGTTTTAAATTTACATACCTTTTCTATTACTTTATGTTCTGATATGCTAAGTGGCATGTATGAGGCCTCTCGGGGTCTTATATGTCTTGTTGCATCTAGGGGGTACCCCTTCGTCGTGACAATGTGTCATCGACTTCAAGGGAAATTGGGATGATCATTTGCCATTGATAGAGTTCAGTTATAATAACAGCTACCATTTTAGTATTGGTATGGCTCCGTTTGAAGTTCTTTGTGTTACTAGGTGTAGATCTCCTATAGAGTTGTTTGAGGTGGGTTGAGTTACCTTTATAGGACCTGAATTAGTTCATGTGGCTATGGAGAAAGTCCAGCTTATTAGAGAGAGGTTGAGAACAACCCAGAGCCGACAAAAGACCTATGCCAATGTTAGAAGAAGAGACCTTGAGTTTGAGGTTAGTGATTGGGTCTACTTGAAAATCTCACCCATGAAGGGTGTGAGGAGATTTGGTAAGAAAGCAAAGTGTAGTCCCCGATACATAGGCCCTTAGAAAATTTTGAGACGTGTTGGTAAGATTGCTTATGCGTTTCGTTTTCCTAATGATTTGGCAACGGTGCATCTAGTTTTCCATGTCTCTATGCTTAAGAAGTGTGTTGGAGATCCGACATCTGTAGTTCCCATAAAAGGCTTGGGGGCTGATGAAAGTCTTTCTTATGAAGAAGTACTCATTGAGATCCTAGACTGGCAAGTTAGGAAGTTGAGAAATAAGGAAATTGCTTCAGTAAAAGTATTGTTGAGGAATCATCTAGTTGAGGGTGGTACTTCGGAGGCCGAGGCCTATACGAAGTCTCGATATCCTCATCTTTTTCCTTCTACTCTAGATTGAGGTAATGAGTAACCTCATGGTTTGCTCCTTGTTTGAACTCATGTGTGTTTAAATGTTCCCATGATTTTCGTCATGTTGTAGTGCATTGTGTATGAGTTGCGTACAGATTTCATGAGATTAGTTGATGAGCATGTTTTAGCTATGCTTTTTGAGAACAAATTGCATATGAGCTCCATGAGATTGTGTTGAGCATGGTTTTAGCTTGGAGATGGTAGTTCCTCCTTAAACATGAGTAAATGTTGAAATTTCATGCATATTGGGTTGCTAGATATAGCTCCTACCTTCCCTTGAGATGCATTGAGTATGTTTAGCTTGGAGATGAAGTTCCTCCTTGATAGTGTACATTTAGATGAGTTGAATGCATGATGGGTTGCTAGTATTGAGTCTTTACTTCCAAAGGGTGTCTAAATATTCCATTCGAGGACGAATGTTCCCAAGGGGGAGATAATGTAGCACCTCAGAATCTAGTAGGCTAAAATAAGGCTAAGTGAAAGAGCTAGCAACAAGGGAAGATGGCAAGATCCAAGGAAGAGGGCTAGGCCAACCCAACCTTACCAATGCCTACCTTCCCATGACCACCTTCAGGGCTCGTGGTGAGACTGGTGGAAGGCACGGAAGTAACTAGGCTACACTACCCCATGTCAGCCTCCTCCACACAAGCCACTTCACGGCTTTTAAAGACTATCACTGGTCGTGGGTTTGCTCGTGAAGGTGACTTACATTGTATGGATTAGGGGATGGCTTGCCGAGCCACTTTTTTATGACCACGAGAGGGACCATGGCTCGTGGTAGGCACCATGTCTCGTGGAGCTCCTTCTGAAAGTGTGCAGACCACTGGAAGTTTAGGGGCAATTGGGTCTTTTCCGATTTTAATTAGATTAAAGCTAGGTCGTTTTACCCAAGCATAGGACCCTTATATAAGTCATTTTAACCCCAAAACTCACTCATTCAAGTCATTATTTCCAAAACCCAAAAGAAATCCCAAAGTCTTCCTCTTAAATATTTCTCTCTCTAGAACTGGAAGAAGAAGAAATAGTTTGGAGCTAGGATCAAGGTCAAGTCTCCATTCCTAAAGCATTTTTGGGTTTGTTGTCAATATATGAGGACTTTTCATCCATGGGGTCCCTATGATTTCCCCAATGGAGAAGATGAAATTCCCCAATTTGAGTTAGGGTTTATTCCAATGTTGTGGGTATTGATTAATGTTGATCGAATTGAGTAGATTATGATTGTTTATGATTGAATTGATAGTAACACCTGTTTCAGGATGAAATTACATCTACCAATGCTTAACCCATCAACAGAAAGATGGAATTTATGTAAATGGGTTTTATGCCATGAACGGAGAATTTGTGGGTTTAGATATATTCAATCTACAATTGATGAGATATATTAGAATTTAAGATTATGATATTACATGATATTGAATTGCTTGAGATTGAGCATATAGAATAACTATGAGATTGTAACACCCCGAAAACTAGTAGGCTAAACTAGAGCTTAACATGACGGTTAAAATCATAAATGTACATCCCCGTACCTTAAAATAAATGTTTTCTTGTTAGAACATCAAGGTTAAAACCCCAAGGACCAACCATGGGTCCTTGAGAAGAACCTTAAGGAAGCTGCATGGGAAGTGACCCACGAGGGCAACTCATGCCCTGTAGTCCTCCCCCACATCATGGGTTAGGGGCCGTAGTTCAAGGCCCAGGAACAAAGTCCTAGAACCTCCACCCACATTTCACCAGCACGCCACGTGGGTCCATCCACGGACCATAGTCGTGTGGTCGTCGATGAGGCCAGAAACTGCCATTTAGCAGCTAGGCATAGGGGTATTATGGGGTTCTTTGGTTTTCATTAATATTAAGTGACATCGTTTTACACAAAATTAGACTAACTATATAAGTTTTATAAGTCACTAAACTAAGTCATCTTCCTCATTATTCCAAATCCCAAAAGAAAGACCCAAACCCTCTCCAAAATTCTCTCTCTAGAACTACAAGGAAGAAGAAGAAAGAAGGTGAAGCTAGGGTTCAAGGAGCAAGGTTTCTACTCAATTTAATTGGAATTCAAAGTTAAGGTATGGTAGTACTTCATCTATGGATAAAATTCAACCATGGAGTCCTTTCAAAACTCAATGTCAAAGATCAAAATTCCCCAAAAAGCTAGGGTTTGACTCCAAACAATGGATTCCTTTCAAAAATGATACTATTGATTTAATTACTTTATATTATGATTGAATTGATAATTTATTATGGTTTTATGATGAAATCTCCCAAGAATTCTTGAAACCCCCCTATTCCCAATTTATGACCTTGTGATGTGGGTGAATTGTAGAAATAAGAGTATTATGAGAATATGCTTATAGTATTTGAACTAATTGAATTATGTTATTGTACATATCTAATGTTGTAATTATAGATGTGTTGATTGAATATTATATATGGCCCTTAAAGGGAAATGTATGAGGATTATGCATGCTTACGAGGTTTAAGTATATGCTTTATGAACGCTTTGAAAGTAAAGTGATTACAATTATGATCTAGTTGTTGTGTTGTTGCAGGTTACCCTCATGTACACACCTATGTATTAATATGATATGATGTGAAAGGTTTTCTCACAATATTATGATTCTAATGTTGAAAGGCTATGCTCACCTATTGAATCTATGAAGTATGAATGATGTTGGATTGAGTGCCAAGACGTTCTTCCATGAATATAAACTGAAGTCAAGACTGAATATGTAATCTATTGGAATTAAAGCTTAGCACTGAGTGGATATGAATATGAGATGGAATCTTTTACACTAGTTGAGTCCAACTTTGCAAATGGGTTCCTTCTACCTTAGTTGAGTCCGGCTTCCCAAAGTATGTATCTCATGAGATGGAAACCTTCTATCTTAGTTGAGTCTGGGTTTCTAAAAGAAATCTCCTTATCCCATAAATTATGTGTCCACATAGGTAGTTAGCTAGTGGATCCACCTAAGATAAGAGTATGGTTCTACCTTAGGCAAGTAGGACAATACCTTTTTGGTGTAGGGTAGACACTGGATTCCATGGTAAGCTCACATGGTCTATGTCGGTTAAGGCTTATTTCCTTATTATGATAGTATGAACAAGAAGATGAATTATAAACTATAGTTACACAAGAAGCTATACTTTGTATGGGTGGGATTATGGGATCTTATTCATGCATTACAGAAGTATGCTTTAAGAGTAAGTATGACATGTTCTTCTTATGATATGATGATATATGAGTTGATTATTCTTGTGGCTTATTCCTTTCCATTATCTTCAAAATGACGCTTTAACTTAGTAAATTGCATGAATAAATCCAAATATTTCCCATTTAGCATGTTTTCATTATTTTATGCATGGCTATCATACTTTGTGAATTTTTGTTCTACACCATTTTTTCTTACATTTTCCCCCAAGTATAAGGTCCAGTTCTCAATGGTCCCCATTGTGGCTAGAGCTTGGATTTACTCATTTCTCATTTCTTCTGTGTGAGCCATCACGGTGCGAGGACATATATATTCATTTAGTATTTTCATTCTTGTATTTGACTTTCGAACTATGTTGTATAGGCTGTGACCCTATTTGATTCAACTAATGTAATAGATAGCTAATTGAGACAAGTCTAGTCTTCCACTTTCCTTTATGAAAACTTTTGGATTTGAAATGCGTTTTTAATCTTTATTGTTCTATGCTTATATTATGATATGCTAAGTGGCTTACATAGTGGCTTTCGGGGTTCTATGTGTCGTGTTACATCCAGGGGGTACCCTTGGTTCGTGACAAACTTGGTAATTAGAGCACAAGAATAGAATGATTCTAGGATGATGTCTCATAACCCACGTCTAGTAGAGTCTTGTTCATGAGTGTAAAGCGCGCCACATTTATGATTTAGAGACTATAAGATGTTTAGGAAATTTCACTTCTTTCATTACTCTTAAGTCGTGCCTTAGAGGTTAACTCTATAAAAGTCCCTCTCCTAATCCTTTTCTTGTGTCTTTAGGAAATGAATACACGAAGGGCTAACGCAGGAAAAATGGAGAGTGATAATGTGAATGAAGGAGCTCCACCTCAAGTTAATCAAGCTCCGGGTTATCAAGTGGTTGTGAACGTGACCCATGTTGAGATTAGGTCTACTAACAAAATGTTGGTTCAAGTCGTGACGGCTCAAGCCAATCGAGAAGTTGTTGCTCCTGTGAATCCTAATGTTAATTCGGCTGCTTCTAGGGTTAGGGATTTTGCTAGATTGAATCCTTCCAAATATCATGGCTCTAAAGTGGAAGAGGATACCCAAAGGTTTATTGATGAGTTTTATAAAGTTCTTGCTATTATGGGGGTGTATTCACAAGAGAAGGCGCAGTTAGCCATCTACAACTTAAAAGATGTTTCTCAAGTATGGTATGATCTTTAGAAGAGGGCAAGACCCGTATGAGCAGGCCCTATTGAATGGGAAACATTTAAATCGTCTTTTTTTGATACATTCTTTCCATGAGAGTTTAGGGAAGCTAAACTAGAAGAATTCATTAATCATAGGCAAGGTAGCATGAGTGTTAAGGAGTATGCCTTGAAATTTACCCCACTATTGAAGTATGATCCATCTATGGTGGCAGATTGGAGGGATGAGATGAGTATATTTTTGATGGATGTGTTTAACTTTGTTTCAGAAGAATGTCGTACGGAAATGCTCCAACATGACATGGATATGTCAAGGCTTATGGTGTATGCTCACCAAATTGAGGAGTCAAAATTCAAGAAAAAGAATAGAGAGGTGACAAGAACTAGAACTAGTGATGGGAACTTCTCCAATACTAGGTCCAATGGACATGGTTGACAAAGGTTTAGGCAATGTTTTTCTAACCAAGGCTCCTCTAGTGCTCCAAGGGTAAACAATGAGAGGGTTTCAAACCCTACACCTCAAGGAGGTAATAGTGGTGGTTATTATGTTGCTAGGCCTATTTGTGCAAAATCTGGTAGAAATCATGATGGTAAGTGCCTTGTTGGTACCAATGGGTGTTTTAGTAGTGGGAATATTAGCCACAAGATGAGAGATTCTCAAATGCTCAATGTTAAGGGAAGGGAAGATAAACAAGCACCTCCAAGGGGTTCAAACTCCAATGCCCAAAAGCAAAACCGCTTTAATGCTCTTCAATCTCGAGGTGACAAAGAGAGCTCCCCGGATTTGGTAATCGGTATATTAAAAGTATTTTCTATTGATGTATATGCCTTGTTAGATCCTGGTTCTACTTTGTCCTGTGTGACACCTTTTGTGGCCATGAAGTTTGAAATACTCCCCGAAGTGTTAGTACAACCTTTTTTGGTCTCTACCCCGATTGGTGATTCAGTGGTGGCTAAATAAGTCTTTATAAGTTGTCTCATTTCCTTGTCCCATACAGTTACATTTGTTGATTTGGTAGAGTTATACATTTTAGACTTTGATGTGATTTTGGGTATGGATTGTTTTCATGCATGTTATGCCTCTATCGATGGTACGACTCAGGTGGTTACATTCCAATTTCCAAATGAGCCTATTCTAATTACCATATTGTTAGGGTGATGGGTGTTGAGTCCAAAACATGTTCTCTAGAGTCGGTTCCGATAGTGAATGAGTTTTCAGAAGTTTTCCCCGATTAGTTCCTCTGTTTTCCTCCCGAGCGGGAAATAGATTTTAGTATTGTCCTTTTACCGGATACGCAACCTATCTCCATTCCTCCTTATAGAATGGCTCCGACCGACTTGAAAGACCAACTAAAGGATTTGTTAGACACGAGTTTTATCCGACCAAGTATCTCTTCATGGGGTGCTCCGGTGTTGTTTGTCATAAAGAAAGATGGGTCTCTTAGAATGTGCATAGATTAGACTCACTAGAATAAAGTAGCCAGCAAGAATAAATATACCCTACCTAGGATAGATGATTTGTTTGACCAACTTCAAGGGGCTAGCTATTTCGTTAAGATTGATCTTCATTCAAGTTATCAACAATTAAGGGTGAGAGGGGTTTATATTCCCAAGTTGGCCTTTAGAACCTGGTATGGTCAGTATGAGTTTGTGGTAATGTCGTTTGGGTTGACTAGTACTTCGGCAACATTTATGGACTTGATGAATAGAGTGTTTAGATAATACATAGACATGTTTGTGATTGTGTTTATCGATGATATCTTGATCTATTCAAGGAGTTAAAATGATCTTATAGACAATTTGAGGATTGTGTTGCAAGTTCTTAAGGTCCAACAACTTTTTGCAAAGTTTAGCAAGTAATAATTTTTGTTAAGGTCGGTAGCTTTCCTTGGTCATATTGTGTCAAGCAAGGGCATTGAGGTACATCCTAAGAAGATGGATGCGGTCAAGAGTTGGCCTAGACCTCTAACTACTTCTGACATTAGAAGCTTTTTAGGTTTGATCGGTTACTATAAGAGGCTTGTTGAGGGGTTTTTCTCTATTGCTTCTTCATTGACTACTTTGACTCAGAAGAGAGCTAAGTCTGAGTGGTCAGATGCCTATGAGAAAATCTTCCAACAGTTGAAAGATAGGCTTACATCCGCTCCGGTGTTGACCTTACCGATAAGTACAAATGATTTTGTCGTATATTATGACGCCTCTAGAGTGGGGTTGGGATGTGTCCTCATACAAAATGGTAAAGTTTTTGTCTATGTTTCAAGGCAAGTTAAAGTACATGAGAATAATTATCCTACCCATGAGCTTGAATTAGTGACGGTAGTATTTGCCTTGAAAGTATGGAGACATGACTTGTACGGGGTCATGTAGCTGTTTTTACTGATCACAAGAGTCTTTAATATTGTGTTTTGTCAAAAGGACTTGAATATTTATCAATGGAGGTGGTTAAAACTTTTGAAGGATAATGACATGAGTGTCCATTATCACCCCGACAAAGCTAATGTTCTAGCGGATTTACTTAGTAGATTGTTGTTGTTCGACGTACTCAAATGCCAGTATTTCGGTTCAAGTGCCAAACGATCGCGTGTAGTGATATAACCCAGCCAAGGGTGGGGATCGTTTCCACAGGGAATGGTTTTGAGAATTAGTAGAAAAATAAAATCAAGTTCTAAGTAGTCATAACTATAAATATTAATGAATAAAAACATACTAAATCTAGGAGTGGCGCAAGAATCAATTATCGATGGGGTTTGTATTAATTAACAACTAAAAAAAATTAAAAATATAAGGAAACAAGATATGGAGATGGGATTCTTGGGATGTGATAGGAATACGGGTTAAACTAAATTATCGGGTAAATGCTTTTAATAGTAAATTGTTGATCATTTGTGACTAGGCTAGACTATAGTGTGGGTAAATTCTCTCTCGAGCAACTTACTCCGAATCAACTCGGTTTCTCTTGAACACCGAGTTGCCGCATTAAGCACAACCTCCGCCTTAGCCCATTCACTCTCTCGAGTGGAATGTGTGGGAGAAGGACTGGGATTCACTCTCTCAAGCTGAACCCATGTCGACCCAATACCACCGGCTATCAATTTAGTAATCTTAGTTTTACGACCTCTCTCTCGAGCAAGAGAAAAACACTAAGATGAAATTTTATTTGCAACTACAATTCCATTAAGTTCATACAAAACTACTAAACGAAATCACATTTAAACAAAAAATAAAACATCAACAAGCAAGACCCAACAAATAATTTAACCCATTTTCACAAAATCACACCCCAAGAATTATGGTTTTAGCTAGACATGTAAAAGAGATAAAAATTTATAACAACATCAGTTCCCATCAACAGGGTATGGAGAATTAAGTCTTAAAACACGTCAAGAGTGAAGAATCTTTGAGACCCACGTCGAATTGGTTGGAGTTGAAACCCTTTGAATCTTCAGGGTCTTAGAACAAAGTCTCCAAAACCCTCTAAAACTTAAACTCTCCAAAAACTATAAAAAATTCGAATAATAGAAGGGATATGATATCATTACTAGAATTTTAAACAAGTATTTATAGTGTTTGAAAATTTGTGCTCTGTAGGACCTTTCGACGCAGTTAGTCGGAATCGCCAATACGCTCGTTGATCCACCTTTTGGTCGATTTCATCGCCTTCCTGCTTTAGCTTTCAGCCTCTTCACGTTTTGAGTAGTTGGGTAATACACTACTGCTTCGCGGAACTGATCGGGGACGCGCCGACTGCTCTATTTCATCGCCAACTTGACCTTTTCCCCAAGGCTCAGCACTCTGGAACAAAGGGCGATCTTTAGTCCCATCGACGACTCGCCAAATGGGCTTGACGATATTCAGGACTTCATTTCTTCGTTATTTTTAGCCGCCGTGTTGTTTCTTGCCAAGTAGTGTCCATGCTTTGGCTCAAACTCTAAATACCTGAAACTTCAGGATTATCATTAGATATTGAGACAAAATATACATTTGACGACACTAATTCTATCATAATATAGCCCTAAATGAGTCCAAATTGTGGACTCATCAACACCCCCAACTTAAACTTTTGTTTGTCCTCAAGTAAAACTTAAGTTCGGCAGTCCAAAAAGGATGTCTCAAATAGTGATACACAAGACTCAACCATTAATGTACACAACAATACTCAACTTACTCATGCAAGAATAAATTTTTTACTCAAAGACTCAAGTTGTGACATACCATTATCAAAGATTCTCAAGATCAAGTTGTGACACACCATAAAGTTCGAGCTCATCAAAGGTATTTGAATGCCCTCACACAAAGAATGATTCCATATTCAGACACAATGGTTTACTCTTTTATAATACTGTAATTAAATGCAACGCTCACGCTCACTAAGAAGCACACTATGCATGCTTTCATCGATAGGTTTGCCTGTATTATCCAATCAACAATTGTTTCAGCTCACTCAAGATGTAAAAGGTCTTTTTCAAGGCTTGTAATGGGCTGAGTGCAAACGTATGGTCATTTAGGCTCAGTGACTTTCTTCCTCGTGAAATGTGGTGCTTTCAACACTTCATTTCCTCTTATTTCATCAATTTCTTTAGTGCTCATAAGTCAACCCATTATTCACTTTCCATGAATTGCTTGGGAACCCCATTTCTTTTGTACGTTATTCCACAAATTTTTCACATAGGGGTTCCATTTTTCTCAACACCATAGGTTAAAAGGGACTTTTCTTGCACTTCTTTACTTGACTTCTCTTTTCAGCAAACCCCAACTTAGGTTTTTTGCCTAAGTTGGCTATTCAATCAGCCACAAATCTCGAGGATTATGGGTAGTGGATTTAATAAAGGTCATGTTTTCATCAAGTTTCTTCCAAAGAAAGGTAAGGCCCAAGGGTGTTCAAAAGAGGTTAACACACTCACAAGGTAGGCCACAAAAGAGGTATATGTCAAATTGGTTCACAGTCTTTCGAAGTTGCCTAAGATCATATCAAGAGATAGCCTTACTTAGTTGACCGGACAAATGGGGAAAATTTTAGGTGTTGTCATGCATGGTTCACAGTAAGCTCATCACAGAAGGCATCGACACCAAAGTCAAACAAGACTCCACACTTTTGCTAGTGTGCAATGTTCATCACTAAAGAATCAATTTGATAATTGGCTAGAAACAATGAGATGCAAAGAGTTCACATATTCACTATGTAACTTGACTTGGTCTCATCATAGCCGCACATTCATGGTCGTTCATTTATGAGCATTACTTGAATCATAGATATTGATAAAAAACAAGACTCAAATTTTGCTAAAGAACAACCACATTTCACACGTATAAGAGATGCTAAAAAATTTAAAATTTTCGGAAGGGTCAAAATCATTTACAATTTAAAATAAAAGGAGCCACAAGCTCAAACATCCACAAAAGGCAGTGTAAGACACAATTATAAACAAAACGACCCAATTATATGCACAAAACAAGGAAGCATCAATATTCACACAAAAGGTGGGCCTCGCTCCTCCACAAATAGAAACCATTTGTCCTCAAATGCCAATAACATTATATCAAGAATTTAAAATAAGGAAAGACAGAGAGGGAGGTTAAAAGGGGATCTTATCTATGTAGTCTCTCCATCTGACTAGGCCTTAGTGCCTGGAGTAGTATTTTGGACTTGGGATTCAGTACTCGGGGTCACCTCAGGCTTCTCGCTTTGATGCCGATTAATGAATTTTGAAATTCTAGGTGGCAAGGGACGCCAAAGTCCGAGCATAGATGAACGACTAGAACACTTAGAGAATTGCAAAACTTTGCCCATAAACAACCATCCAGTTTCTATACATTTGGAAACATTAGTAATGCTCGCCGATATACTTGGCGATGCGCCGAGTGGTCACTTACTTCGCCGAGCTTTATAGGACCTTCAATCAAAGTGATGGTCCAAATGACGGTTTACATCGGGATCGCTGGCATATTCAGCGTTTCTCGAATAATTTTCTAGGATCACCGAGTTATATAGACTCCATCTTGAAGTTGTCTTTTGTCTAACGGCGGTGTAGGTCAGGCTTAGTCGATATTTTCGGCGTTTCTCTGACTGGACTTTAGTTTGCCAAACTGTACCTTTTAGATAATTCCCGCACCTTAACCTACACAAACATCACACTATTATTCTTAAACAAAATTAAAGCATTTAAGGGTTTCAGGTTGCCTCCCAAATAGCGCCTTAGTTAACGTCGTGGCACGATGTGAGTTAACACCTAAACTTCACTTTTGGGGTTAGCCAAAACATCACTTGGCAACCCTCTTGTTTATGCCGGATGGAGATGAGGCATCATATGACCCGTAAGGTTCTTGAGCAGCTGAATGGATATGGAATGAGAACCGATCATCTGTTTCATCAATTTGATGTTCTCCTTCACTACTTCCAGAACTCTGTCATGCTCACTTACCTTGTTGAGAATGATTTAGAGCATTCCCTCAACACGTTTACCCTCATTGTCCTTGGGCTTTCTTTGTGATTAGGGGGAACGTATCTGCCCTTCCTCTTGTATTGGACTTCAATATCCACTATCTTTTGTCCAACTCATCCATCTGAGTCATCAGTGCGGCCAACATGAAGTCCTTTTGTACTTCTTGGTTTACCTCAACCATGTGATCAAGGGTTTTCTTCTAATGTTGTGGGTCTTGATGGATGCTAATCCAAATGATTGGGTTATGATTGTTTATGCTTGAATTAAGTGGAATACATGTTTTTAGGATGAATTTGCATATACGCATGCTTAACCCAAGTTTATGAGATGAATTTGATATAAATGGGTTTGATCCATGAAAGGAGAATTTGTGGGTTAGATGTATTCTTGTAGGCTGAATAATATACATTATGAATTTCTTTTAGATTGAATAATGTAGGATGATTATGATGAGTATTGCATTGAGAGTAAATAATATGTTATGAAATGTCTATTATTGATGCTATTATTGTGGAAGGGATAGTTCCCACTTGAATTGCTTCAGTATGAATGTCAAAGGCTTTCTCACATTGGATGATTCTAGGTTGAAAAGATTGCTCACTTAAAAAGAATCTAGAACAAAACACCCAAGAGCAGCCCCTAGTCGTAATACTGCGTACTCGACCCCGGAGTGGTCTTATACAAGCCTCATAGCTCTTTCATTGCATAAGATACTTGAAAATAGAGAAGAATTAAAAACTTTCATTTGCAATCGAATCATTTTCATTAAAAAGAAAGTGGAAGACTTTCTATAACATGTCTCAAACAATCTAATACTTTGGATACAACTTTGAGACTAAGCCCATACAAAGACTCTAAAACATACAAAGAAAGACATAAAGGAAACACCACGGGTTTTGTCATTGAAACTATGAGGACTCACCAAGTCTTCATTTTGAAGCACCTTAGAAACTACTCCTCAAGAATAGAACACCAACATCTCCAAACCCTACACTTTAGTAAGAAAAGGGGAAGAATGGGGTTAGCACAATTAAGTACTAAGTATGATGACCATGAAAAAATATGCATTGAAGGGGAGATTGGTTGGAAACCATGCATTATGCCAATTTTTAGAAATATCATGAACAATAGCATAGGGGACATACAATACAAGTATAATCATCATGCAAGTCATAATACCAGATTTAGACAATATCATCATGTAACCCGTTATCTTTACCTTAGACCTTCACCTTAAGTAACCCTCATACTATACCTTGTGCAATGCATTGATATCGTCCCATACCACCATCCACACAAAGGCACAACATTAAGGTCACCAAAACTGAACTTACCATTCCATCCTTTCCACCTTTACACAATATCCATACATAAGAGACATGACAAGTGAAAATAACTCATTATATAACCCAAGTATAGCATGCATACCACATAAAACATTTCAGAGTCAAGATTCTTCAATTGCTTCATTTTGAGGACTTTCATACATTAGTAATTAAGACTTAGAGAACTCACTAGGATCCTATCAAAGCCTACTAGTGCAATGAATATATGGCATCCCATACTACTACCTACACTTTATAGAACCTCTCAAGAAACCATAATGCATATCTCACATGATGGGAATAAGCGTTTAACCGTAATGAGGTGTAACACTTCCCTAAGGTAGAACGGTAACATTAGCTCGGATGAATCCTTAGCTTGTATGAAATTCGCTGGCTAATAGCCTATGTGGGCACATAGTTATGGGATACGAAGATGTTCCTTGGAACTCTAACCTAACATTGGGAGAGTTTCCATCTAACCATATCCACTCGGTGCTTAGCCTACATCCTCACAGATTAATTCATTCACATTACTTTAGTGTATTAGGGAGGAATGTCATAGGCCTATCCACCCATGACACATCAGTACCAAGGAAGGAATGCTTCCTATCGATCCGTAATACATTCAAGGATAGCTCTAGGGTCCACATGAAAAGAATGCCACTAGCCTATCGATTCATTGCCCCTCATTTCATTCTTATACTAATGAAAGTAATGCCACTAGCCTATCGATTCATGGTACATTGACTCATTAAGAAAGGAATGCCACTAGCCTATCGATTCTAGAGTCTTCATTATATTATATTATTTATGAAAAGAATACCTAAAGCCTATCAATTCATAATCATCAAGTCAAGACACATTCATCGCTCATATATTAAAGGAATTCCATAGGCTATCGATTTATATTCAATCAATCCAACATACATTCATTCCACAAGAGAGGGTGCCTAGGCCTACCAACTCAAGGTTCAACAATCAACTATATTTTTCATTCATTTAAGAAGAGGATGCATAAATCCTACCAAATCAAGACATACATCAATCACCTTACTTTCATTTATACAGGAAAAGAATGCTTAAAGCCTACCAATTTAAGATATACATCATATAGAAGAAAGCCCTACACATTCTATAACCAGCATACATGAGTGTCAAATTGAGGATTAGCCTTTCAATAACAATACTAATAGTTTCAAGACATGACCACCTTAACTTCATTGAATTCACATGCATATACTTCACATCACATTCATATATACAATATCAAGATAATACTTCAATTCCTAACACTATGCCTTCAAGTCCATCACCACAACTTACATACTAAGTAAATACCTCCACCTTTCAAGTGGATCAACAATTCAAGCACAATTCAACATTAACATAAAATTAGCCATAACTTGCCCTCTCAAGACCATGTTCACAAATCCTCACTTCACCAACAATTCACCATATTTAGGCATAGATAATGATACAATTCAATAACCCAAAGCAATTTAGACAATTCCATTCATAAGCTTTCATAATCAACAAACCCACTTCATAAAGATACAATTTAAGAATTGAGAAAAATCATGGGTTCATAGAGTATTTTCATCAAAAATCATCAAATAAACATCAATGTAATCAATATATTCCATTAGAAACCATTTGAAATCATTTGGAGAAAGAACCCATGAGATTAAGTAAAACCGTAGGTTTTTCATGAACATTGAAAACTTTGAAACCTCTTTGAAATTGATTCTAGGGTGAAATCTAACCCTAGATGAAGGATGACCATACCTTTTCAAAGATTCCCCAAGAAATTTGATGAAGAAAACGCCTTGAATCCAAACCCTAGCTCCCACTTCTTCTTCTTATTTGGGAACTTCTAGAGAGAGAATTTTTGGATGGAAGAACTCTTGTTTTGGTTTGGCGAAATAATGAGTAAATGACTTGTTAAAAGACTTAAAACTATATATACTAATGATATAAACCATTTAAAATCAACCCCACTTATTAATTAATAAAAGGGAAATTACTTAAAACCCCTAAGTTTCAGAAGCCCCATCAGGGACCACGACTAACTTTACGGCTCGTGAAGGAGGACTACGGCCCGTGGTGGCGCCCGTGATCCCTAGGCAGTGATTCCCTTTTTTCCTTTCAAGCCCCAAGATGTTAAGGTATCTTCACGGACCATTTCACGGTCCGTGAAAGTGGTCATGGACTTGGGTTACTAGCTTGGCCTCAAGGCCTTGCCTCCCAAGTGCCCAAATGATCTTCACGGACTACTTCGTGATCCGTGGTCAAGGCCATTGGCTGTGAAAGTGGCCATGGTCATGAGGCAGTGCTTGGCCAAGGTTTGGCAGCCTTTTCCTTTGGCTTAGTCCTTGCCCCATTGGCTTAGAACATGCCCTTGCAACCCTCAACTAACTTCTAAAGGTCCTTCAACTATGGAGTCTAACAGGTATCTTGACTTTGACCCTGACGATTAGGCTCTAGTTCACCCTATCATTTTCCGAGTCATTACATTATCCCCCACTTAGGAACATTCGTCTTCGAATGACAATTAAACACTTTTAAGGAGATAACGACTCAAGACTAGCAGCCTAACAATCATAACGCATCAATATAAATGCATAAACATAGGAGGAACATCAACTCCACATCAAAAAGGTAGAAATTACATCCACACACTCATTATGGATCAACTTCACATTTCTCATTTTATTTGAGGAACTTCCTTCTCCAAATCAAATCATGCTCAACACAACATTTTAAGGCATATTATGCAAATTTCTCATAAAAGTACATTATGTAACTTCTTCATAAAAATACATTTAGGCATGTTCAACATTTAACCTCATGAAGCATATTAGGAAACTCATTATAGATGCATATCAACATGAGGAACAAAAATTCATGAAAACTCATTCTCTCATATGAACATAAACGTCATCAAAACATGCATAACATAAGGAGACCATAGAAAATCTTTTTCACATAAGGCTCCAAAACATGAAATAAGCTACAAGGAACTCTTCGTCTTAGGCTTGAATAGGTGATGTTTGTGTATTCAAGACACAACTTCTGATGCAAGTGTCTACGATCGTACAATAGTTTAGTAACCAAACCAAAGTTGGGATCATTCCCAAGAGAGTGGTTTTAAGAATTAATAGAAAAATAAAACATAGTTCTAACTAGTCGTAGCTAAAGACAATAACGATTAAACACACTGTAAATTAAAAGGTGGACACAAGAGTGTTAATTAACAATTAGGGGTTTTTGTCAGAAGTAGGTAAATACCACAAAATAAACAAGGGTTTCTAAGTAATGAGAGGGGATTCTTGGGATGTGACGAGAATACGAATTAAGCTAGATTATTCGGTACATGCTTTAGATAGAAGATTCATAGAGTAATTGTGACTAGGCTAAACTTTAAAGGGGATAAGCTCTCTCTCGAGCAACTTACCCCGTTTCAAATGTGTTCCTCTCAGACACCCACTTGCCGCATGAAGACCAGCCTATGCCTTTACCCACTCACTCCATCGAGCTGAGTGCGTGGACATGGGACTAGGGTTCACTCTCTCGAGCTGAACCTCATGTCAACCCACTCACACTGGCCATCAATCTGGTGGTCTTAGTTTTACGACCTCTATCTCTAGCAAGCCGAAAACACATAAATAAACTTATAATTGCAATTACAAATTCATTGAATTCATCCACAACCACTAAACGAAATCACAATTAAACTACGATTAAACTATTAACAAACAAGACTCAACAATTATCTTAACCCATAATCGCTAAATCACACCCCAAGAATTGGGGTTTTTAGCCACACATCAAGAGATAGAAATTTATACCTAAATGAGCTTGCATTCAAATGGGTATGAAGATTTAAGTCTTCTTACAGGCCAAGAGTAAAGAATCCAAAAGACCCAAGTCCAAATCCTTGGAGATGGAAGTCTTCAAAACCCTCTCAAACTTAGAGCAAAAATACTAAAAAGTACTATTCTATATGAAAATTATAATAATTGTTCGACTCCACAAAACTACAACTCTAACTAGTATTTATAGTTTTCACAAATTTGTGTTGCAGCGGATCATTCGGCGTCGTTAGTCGGAATGGCCGATCAACTTGGCGATTCTCCCTTTGGTGTAGTTCATCGCTGTCTTGCACCAGCCTTCAGAATCGTCGTACTCTGGGTCATTGGGTGACATGCTACTGCTTCGCGAAACTTCTCGGTGATGCACTGACTGCTCCCTATCTCCGCCGATTTGATCCTTCCCTTCAGGGCTTAGCACACTGGAACAAAAGGCGAAGTAAGACCTTTCAGCGACTCGCCAAGTGGACTCGGCGATCCTCATGACTTCATTTCTTCGTTCTTCTTAGCCTTATCATTCCTTTTTGTGACGTAGTGTCCATGCTATCCTTTAAACATCAAATACCTGACACTAAAGGGTTTTCATCAAATATTGAGATATAATAAGCATTTGAGAACACATTTTCTATTAAAATATAGCCCTAAATGAGTCCAATTTGTGGACTCATCAACACCCCCAACTTAACATTTTGCTTGTCCTCAAGCAAACTTAAGTTCAGTCGTTCAAAAAGGGTGTCTCGAACAGTGCTACACAAGACTCAATTATGAATGCACACAACAACACTCAATTTACTTATGCAAAGATCAAATGTGTACTCAAAGATTCAAGTTGTGACTCACCAATATCAACGAATCTCATGCTCACAACACTTGCTTCAAATTCAAGTTCAAGCTCAACTATAGTGTTCAAATTCCCTAACACAAAGAATGATTCCATATTCACACAATGGTTTCACAGTTTAAAACTTCGGAATCAGATGCAACTCTCACACCCACACTCATAAAGATTAACATAATGCAAAATTTCACCCCTACATTTGTCCATATTTTCCAATCAACATTTGTTTTAGCTCACTCTAGATCAAAAAGGTCTTTTAAAGACTTGTAATGGGGCTGAGTTCAATGGTATGGTCATTTAGGCTCAATAACTTTCATCCTCATGAAATGCGGTGCTCACAACACTTCCTTTCCTTTTCCTTCATCATTCTCTTTAGTGCTCATAAGTCATCCTATTATTCACTTTCCATGGATTGTTTGGGAACCCCATCTCTTTTGTACTTTATTCCACAACTTTCTTTTTCATACTTTTTCTTTCTCTTCTCTCTTTTTTTATAAGGAGGGGTTCCATTTTTCTCAACACCATGGGTAAAAGGAAACTTTCATTTCACTTCTTAAGTTTCTCTTTTTCTTTTTCACCACACCCCTAACTTAGGCTTTTGGCCTAACTTCGCTATTCAATTAACGAAAATTCAAGAGGATTATAGGTAATGGATTAAGAATGGTCTAGATTTCATCAAGTTTCTTCCAAAGAAGGGTAAGGCTCAAAGGGTGTTCAAGAGAGAATCAAACACTCACAAGGTAGGTCACAAAAGAGGTATATGTCGAATTGGCCACACTCGTAGAAGTTTCTTAAGATCATATCAAGAGATAGCATCACTTAGTTGACCAGACCAATGGGGAAAATTCTAGGATATATCATAGATAGTTCACAGGTAAACTCATCACACTAGGCATTGATACTACAAGTCAAACAAGACTCCACACTTTCGCTAGTGTGCAATGATCATCACAAGAGACTCAATTCGATACTAGGCTAGTCAAAACGAGATGCAAAGAGTTCACATATTGTCTATGCAACTTCATTTGGCCTCATCGTAGCCGTACATTCATGTTCGTTTGATTGAAAGCACTATTCAAGTCATCGGTATTGATTGGTACCGAAACTCTAATTTTTGGAAAAGAACAACCACATTTAAGAGAATATAGAGGGTGGCGAAAATGTGCAAAAAAATTCAAAAAAACATGGAAGGGTCGAAATCATTTTGCAATTTAAATTAAAACCAGCTTATAAAAGGAGCCATAAATTCAAGCATCCAGATAAAAGCAGTATTTAACACCATTTTAAACAGAACAGCCCAAATATAAACAAAATACAAACATCAAATAGCACACAAAGGTCGGCCTCACCCCACCACAAATAAAAACAATTTTTCCTCAGATGCAATTAACACAGAATATCTAGACTTTAGAATAGAGAAGAACAGAGAAGGAGGTAGAGAAAAAATCCGGTCTACATAGTCGCTCAATCTGTCTGGGCATCAATGCCCGATGTGTCAGCTTGGAACTTGATAATGGCCCCCAGAGCTTCTTTAGAAGATTCAGTGGCATCTGACTTACTAAGATTGTCCAAATAATGAGCCACCAGAAAGGAGTGGATAGCTGTGAAGAATCCACGTCTCCATGAGGAAATAGTGGGGTCTCGGGGATTTATTCTCTTGCTGGCACTGGGCTTCTTGTCCTCATTATCCGTTTTGGGTGGATTTGTTGCCTTTGTAATTTTCTTGAATTTTTTCGCTCTTATTTGTCGGGGTGGTATATCTCTTCCAGCTACTTTCAGTTTAGCCATTTCTTCAAACGTTCGAGAAAAAATTAGAAAGTATTTAGACAAAAGCAAGGCAGTTCTATCGCAAAATCACTTCACTGAAATAGTTGGGGAAGCGTTCAGCTACTTCAGTGGTTCACGGAATGCAGTGCATAAAGAATACAAGGGTGCAGACAATGGACGAACAAGATGTTTTTCGGGGAGTAGCCGAATGCTTTTGGCGATAAAAGGCTTCTTGCCGAAAGTTATAAAACTAAACATTACCTACGACATTAAAATAACGGTGAAATGGGGATGTTAGGCCAATAACCAAGAAGTTTGACGAGCTCGACTTAACTCACCAAATGGACCACGAGCCTAATTTCAACCAATCTTCTTGAATTCAACCCTGCAGCCCTCGAAAACAAAATTAAGGTATGCACAACTAAAATTACGCTTACACCCAATGACAATAATGCAATTAACTACTTAACATAGTACAGGCAAAATTTGCCAACCTAACAGGGAAACAAATAATTTAATCCTACTAGATAAGCCCATCACACATCATCAAAGTAATGCCATTTCATTTGAGTAAAACTTTCAATACAAGAAGCTTAGGGCATGGAAACCAACCTTTGGTGTGGATTAAAAGATGATTGAAATGCTACGCGGCAATGTAATCCAACTACGAGCAGAAATCAACACTAAAGATATTCTAAAAATGCAAAAATATAGGAACTAGCGTGTGGGTGTGAGTTTGGAAAGATAAAAAGTGAGGGAGAGTGAATGAAGTTGAATCTTTTAAACCTTTGGTTTGCAAAACCCGTCCATTTTTCGCCCATTTGGCGACATTAGTCAAGCTGACCTACTCACTCGACGGAACGCCGACTATTTAGCTTCTTCACTGAAATTTACAGGACCTCTGGTTTAGGGGTGGTCCAAACGACAGTTTCCATCGTGATTGCCGGCATGGTTGGCGACTCGCCAATAATTTCAAAAGCTCGCCGAGTTTACAGACTACAATGTTGACGATGTCTTGAGTCAAACGGTGGATAAGGTCGAATTCGCCGACCCCTGCAGCGACTTACCGACTGGATCTATTGCTTCTCATCCTTCACTTTTTCGAACACTTCTCCTACTTTAACCTGTACAAACAACATACCATTAATTTTTTTATTTATAAAAGGGGTTTTGGGTTGCCTCCCAAACAACACATTAGTTAACATCGCGGCACGATACAGCAACGCCTTCAGGCATATTCCAAATACACCACCTCAACCAAAGAAATCATTTGACAATCCCCAAAATATAATTTCAGACATTGACCATTTACTTTAAATGGAGGGCCTTCCTGATCTTCAACTTATATGGCAACATCGGTGAACACTCGCGTTACTCTAGAAGGTCCAGACACTTTAGATTTGAGCTTTTCGAAAAAGAGTCTAAGTCGAGATTTGTATAACAAAACCCAATCTCCTACCTTGAAGTCCTGCTTGAGTATCCAAGCATCATGCCAATTTTTCATCTTCTCTTTGTAGATGGCTGAACTTTCATACGATCTGACTCTAAATTCATCCGATTAGTTCAACTGCTCTACCCTCTCCCGTAAAGTTTTTGACCAATCCAAATTTAAAGCTTTTAATGCCCACAATGCTTTGTGTTCTAACTCGACAGGCAAATGGCAAGCCTTACCATAAACCAACTAATATGGAGACATATCGATAGGTGTTTTGTAGGCGGTCCGATATGCCCATAGTGCATCATCGAGTTTCCTAGACCAGTCAATTCTGTTGGCATTGACTGTCTTTGCCAAAATGCTTTTGATTTCCCAATTTGACACTTCGACTTGGCAACTTGTTTGGGGATGATATGGAGTTGCTACTTTGTGTTTCACCCCATATTTGCTCAGTTCCATTGAAAACCACCTATTGCAAAAGTGGGACCTCTCATCGCTAATGATTACCCTCGGAATGCCAAATCTTGCAAAGATGTAGCATTTCAGAAATTGGACAACACTTTTTCCTTCATTGTTTGGAAGTGCGCTGGCTTCCACCCATTTGGAAACATAATCTACAGCCACCAACATATATTTATTTCCAAATGAGCTCACAAATGGGCCAATGAAATTTATCCCCCATACATCGAATAGCTCGACATCTAAAATAGTAGTGACAAGTAATTCGTGTCTTCTAGACACTCCGCCTTGCTGCTGACATTGAGAGCATTTCTTCGCAAACTCATGTGCATCCTTGTAAAGGGACGGCCAGTAATATCCACTCTGGATAACTTCGACAGGGGTGCGAATACCACCATGGTAACCTCGTACTGGAGATGTATGACAAGAATGGAGAATTTCTACGGCTTCTTCTTCCGGAACACACCTTTTAATGACATGGTTAGCACACTCTCGAAACAAGTATGGTTCATCCCAAAAGTACTTTTTAACATCAAACATGAACCTCTTGTTTTGGTAAAAGGTCAACTCATCCGGCATCAGCCCACACACAATGAATTTGCTAAATCTGCATACCATGGAGTATGTTTGAGAGATATTGCAAACACCTATTCATCGGGGAAGGAGCCGACTATGTCGACCTCATGCTCAGCATTTACCCTTACTTCGAACCATGATAAGTGATCAGCCACTTGATTTTCGCCTCCTTTTCGATCTTTTACCTCAAAATCGATTTCTTGTAATAGTAGCACCCACCTTATCAATCTTGGTTTTGCATCTTTATTTGACATCAAGTAATGGAGTGCAACATGATCAATATGTACGATTACTTTGGTGCCTAGCAAGTATTCCCGAAACTTTTTCAAATGCAAAGACTACTGCAAGCAACTCTTTTTCAGTGACCGTATAATTTTGCTAGGCACTATTTAGAGTCTTGCTTGCGTAATAAATTGGGTGAAATAGTTTGTTGCTCTTGTGCCCCAACATGACCCCCAATGCCATATCGCTAGCATCACACATTAATACAAAAGATGCGGACCAATTAGGGCTGATGATAATCGTGGTGGATACTAGTTTCTCTTTCAAACAGTGAAATGCAGCCATACTGTAACGACCCTAAAAACGAACTAGTGAAACTAGAGCCTCACATGTGAGTTTAGAGTCGAGAACTTAATGAAATGATTATATTTGAATTTGACCCCAAAAAGTTCTTAAAAATGTGCTTCGGAAGTTACCGGAAACCTGTTTAGCTACTTATAGAAAGATTCGTTTCG
>JAJOOD010017832.1:0-19276 GCA_029582525.1 Solanum tacnaense
AATTAGATCGAACGTATATAATAATACTAGCTATCTCGCGCGCATTTCATACTCGAATGGATTATATGTTAGCTCTTCACCTCTACATCATGACATCAGATATTAAGTTCATGATTAGACGAAGGACTGATAGAATTTGTACATTACTCTAAAAATATAAGTATAATTATCTCATAATTCATATCAACGTAGTTTCATACTCTAAATATGGATTATATATATTTTTTTATTTATTCCACGAATTCTAACTTTTTATTTATAGAAGTATACAAAATTGTTACACTTTTTGAACAATTAATTGTAGGTGTAAAATGAAATTTTAGTATTATGCACAATAGCAAAATTATGATTATTAATAGGAATATTTTAAACAAACCAACCTCCGGACGTCGCTTTTATTAAAAGTAATTAGATTTAATAAAAAAATACCGACGACAAGAGGTTGGTATCACATTAAAAAGTAATCATGTTAATTAAACAATATTGACATCGGGAGGTCGGTATTTTATATTAAATTATTTTTTAACTTGTATAAATTACCGTCATTCGAAAGACGATTTATTTAAAGTTAATTGAAAATATTAATTTATTACATACTATTTAATTTTACCGACTTCCAGAAGTCGGTATTATAATTTTTTTGTTTTTTATATTACACAAAATCATCCTCCGAAAGACGATTTAAATAAAATTAAATCAAAATATTTCTCAATTTTGTTTTTTTTATTTAATTGAGAAAATAATACCGACATCAAGAGGTTGGTTTTTATTGTAATTCATTTTCTGGGAAAAATTCCGACCTCCTGAGGTTGGAATTTGATTTTCCCGCTTTATTTTGCATAAAAACCGACTACTTGTTGTCGGTTTTCATATCAACGTAATTTCATAGTATACAAAAATTGTTATAGGTGTAAAATGAACAACAAACCGACCTCTGGATGTCGCTTTTAAAAGTAATAATAAAAATACCGACCTCCGGATGTCGCTTTTAAAAGTAATAGATGAAATAAAAATACCGACCTCCAGATGTCGCATTTAAAAGTAATAGATGAAATAAAAATACCGACCTCCGGATGTCGCTTTTAAAAGTAATAGATGAAATAAAAATACCGACCTCCGGATGTCACTTTAATTAATAGTAATTAGAAAAAATACCGACCTCATGAGGTCGGTATTTTAATTACATACTATTTAATTTTACCGACATTCGGAAGTCGGTATTATAACCGACATCAAGAAGTCGGTTTTTATGCAAAATAACCAAATTCCGACCTCATGAGGTCGAAATTTTTCCCAGAAACAAAAACCGACCTCTTGATGTCGGTATTATTTTCTCAATTAAATATAAAAAAATACCGACCTCATGAGGTCGGTATTTTATATTAATTTATATTTTACATACTATTTAATTTTACCGACATACGGAAGTCGGTATTATTTGTTATTTGTTTAATACCGACATCAAGAGGTCGGTTTTTATTGTAATTCATTTTTTTCCGGGAAAAATTCCGACCTCCAGAGGTCGGAATTTGATTTTTCCGCTTTATTTTGCATAAAAACCGACTACTTGTAAATACCAACCTCCGGAGGTCAGAAATTACCGACCTCCATTTGAGGTCGGAAATTTTTAGGTCGGTAATCATGTAGCCATTTTTCTATTACAATTTTAGCCATTTCTTTTACCTCTTTTTAACCCCATTAAGATACCTTAGTATTGGGCCTATTTCCCATTTCCTTCGGCTAACCCAATTCCCTTTTTATCTCACAGACCCAACATCAAAAGAAGCCCACCAATTTACCCACGAAATAGCCCATTAGCAACAATACAATACGATACCCAACCCAATTCAACAATACATTCAACAGCAACGCGGCCCAAATTGCGTACAAACCCGACCCTGCCCCTGCGCATCTTCTTTTTCCAGCGAGAACATCACGCGACCCATATACACGTCTTCTTCTTCTTCTTTCCCATTCCAGTACGCCCGGAAATCCAGCAGCAAATTGCGGCTGACCAAACCCCTGTTACTCATCCAACTACCTTGCAGAACACATAACCTAGTAGCCTAGACGATCACTTCTCCGTCCCCCTTTCCCCCTTTTCACGGAAGTCATAGCTTTTTCCCATCTCCTTTCATTGTTGCCTCGAAAGAGCATATGCATTCGAATTTTAAATTTGAAATTTCGACCGTTTTGCCCCTAAATCGACCCTAAATCCCCTCTATAAATAGCCTCCTTAGTTCTCATTTAAAGGAAGAGAAGTAGAGAGATTACAGAAAAAACACGAGAAAATGACCAAAATAGTCCTTGATGTATGGGGCTTGAACATTTTTGGTCATTTATATATATTACCTTACTAAAATAGTCCTTAATGTATATAAAAAGATGATCATTTTGGTCTTTAACCCTAAAACTAACTATACAAGTGATATCTTTTGTTAAACTTAACTGTGGTCCCCATAAAATTGCCACATGGCAAACCCCTTCTCCCTCAATCTTTTCTCTTATGCTGCAACTTTCGATTGATTTACTCTTTTCTCCATTACCTCCTTCTTCTTCTTCTTTTCTAAACCAAATTTTACCAGGAAAAAAAAAACTGACACTCAAAAATCTCTTCAAATTTCAAAGAATATTTTAAGATTCTATTTTCCACCTTTATCCATTACGTTTTCGCCCTTTAATGTCAACAACGGAATAAAAAATAAATACATAAAAAAGTTATTAATCTTAAAAATGACAAAATTAGAAAAAACCTATATTCTTCTCATAGATCTCTTCAACAAGAGAGAATACTTGTTTTAAACTTGAAAAGAGTTTACTTATGGAGATCTCGTAAAAGAGAAATGGAGTGTTTTATCTAATTTACTTAGTTCATATTTATTTTAATGGATAATTTTTTTTTGTCTAAAAATGAGAGTTGTTGGGATTATTATTTCAGAGGGGAACAAACAAATGAGTGTAGTGTTTATATATTTTTTTTACAAAAATATGACAAGTGAGTGAACTGAAAACGGAGCATGGCTTCTAATGGTGGTGAAAGAAAGAAGACCAAATGGTGGTGAAAGAAAGAAGACCAAAATAGTCATCTGTTAAGTTTAACAGAATTTTTACTTCTATGGTTAGTTTTAGGTTAAGGACCAAAATAATCATATGTTTCTATACATTAAGGACTATTTCAATAACATGAAATATGTAGAGGACTAAAAATCTCCAACCCTTATATATCAAGGACCATTTTGGTCGTTTAAAAAAAATAGAGAGTTTGAGTCTCTTCTATTCGAATCCGAAGTTGTTTTATTTTCCGGAGCTCATCGAAATCGACTCACTGGTGGAAGTTCTTTGGGGTTAAGCTCGTCGTCCCAAATTCGCTGCTCTACAAAAGGTAATATACTCGCCTTATAAATTTCTATACTTTTTGAGTAGTAATCCATTCTAGTTCTCTGTATAAGGTATCTTCATGTCAAAATGGTTATTGTATTTAATTGTCATTGTTGCATTTTGAATGAGGTTACATGATCAATTTGTGTGTTCCTAATCTGATTGCTTTCTTCATGAAGCATGTTTGTTAAGATCTCAATGATGTATGATTTCTTTGTATTTAGTGAAGTTTACTCTTATCCATGCCTAAATTCTCTGAATATGCTTAAGATTATGTAGTGTTACTTTCGTTTTGTTTAAGATGACAAATCCGCAATGGCCTGGCTCGGCCTTCTAAGCATCTCATATAAGCATTTATATGTTTGTTGCTTGTGTTAGTAAATGCTTTAATTATCAAGAGTATATGTTGTTCATGTGGCAATTTGAAGTATAGTGTGCATGTAATGAGCTTCTTTAGCCTCTGGTATGAGATTTATTTTGTTTTTTTTGTTCCTATTAGTTTCCGTTGCCTTGTTGAATTCATCATTAATTAGCTAACTCATGTGTTAATTTGTTTTGATAGTTCGAATTATGTCATAATAGTTTTTTTTGTTGTTGTTGTTGATGTTAGGAATGATTTAAAATATTTATGGATTTGTGATTGACTTCTTTACTTGAGTTATTGCCTTTTCTAATGATTAATTTGCACTAGCAGATTCTTAGTTTCAATACAATATTGGTGTGTCTTTGTTGGCATTTCATTTAAATTTTATTTAATTATGGTTAGAATTTTGAACCAAGTTTGCAACAAAGGTTTTGTCAATTTGGAATTCATTCTTTTGCCCTCATATGTTTGCATTTTCAAATTTTGAGTTGTTGTGACTTTCTTCCTTGTCTTAATCTTTTATCATTTTTATTTTCCTTGCATGAACTCATCAATCCGAGTCCATTTTTGGACTCCTCCTTGCATATCATTGTGTTGGTCTATTTTCGAGTCAGCCACATTTTGTTCGAGTTGCTGGAAAGTTAAATTACAGGTCCCGAAAAGTCGAAAATGGGCTGTACAGTTGTTGTATACAGCAGTATACGCTGATATGCAGCCTGTATACATTCAGTATACATCGATATGCAGATCGAGTGAAGCAAGATACAGGCAAAAATCGAATAGCATGTTGCAGGGGTTGAAATAGGCTGCATATATTTGATATGCAGTCCGATATACAGAAAAATGGGTCAAAATATAGCCCAGATACAGCAATATACACTTGGTGTATACATAGGTGTTGGAGAGCGAAAATGGGCTGGATAAAGGCCCAAACAATACAACTGGCCAATTATTAGATTTAGGACAGGTTGGGCAAAAGCCCAAAAATCTGATTTTTTGCCTCTTCCTTTATTATTATTTGTCTGTTTGTATTAACACTAACCTTTTATTTGATTCGGTTGAATTTAATTAAAACCCCAAAAGATGAACTATATTCTTTATGTTAGTTTATTTTAATTAAAAAAAAAATCTTTTATCAACTCTTCAATTTTTATTTATAATGTTTCGTCAAGTTTTTATTTATTTAAAATAGTTTTCATGCTTTAGTCCCCTTTTCTTAAAAAATAAAATTATTCTTTGTTTAACTATTTTTTCAAAGTTAATAGAATATTGTAAATTATTTTTATGTTAAGTTATTTTTCTAAAAATAGTAAAAAAATATTTTGGTCAAGTCGTAGGATAACAGCGTGTTAGCGGGCACTTCAAATGCTTTAAAAACCTTCTTGATGTGTAAATGAGAACCTCTTACCCATTTCTCTAAATTTATAAAGATTTAATCTATTAGAGTGGCGACTCTTTTTCTAGGTATTTTTCTCAAATTGTTTTACTTAGAACATTTCAAAAAGTGATTTTTCTAAAGATAGTAAAATTACGGCATAACAGAAATGGCAACTCTCCTGTGAATTTAATTAAGTTTTATCCATAATGACTTGACTTTTTTTTACTATTTGTTAATAATTGTTGAATTGATTTGCCTTATATATACTTTGTTTGCTTAACTTGTTATATTACAGTCATTTTGCAATCATGGCATTTTCCGCCACCACGACATTAAATGCAGTATATTAAAGAATGATTTTGCGATACCGCAGCTGGTCTCTTTTATACTTAACCCTTTTCGGAATGACGGACAATTTATTGGTTCGTCATGCGTCCAATGGTTGTCATAGTTCCAGCTTAAGTTGTCCGTTTGAGTTCCCTGTCTTTTAGAAGCCACTCTTAGTCAACTAGCGTAGAGCGAAACCAAATCCCTCAATTTAGCGCATTTTAACTAAGATGACCCAACACCCAAGGCGTGTTGGGCCCATTAGAAAGACCACCTTGAGTCCAAAACAGCCCACGGCTAAATGGACGATCATATTTATGTGTTTAAATTTGAAGGATGTATATGACGTTTGACAAACCATTGTTCCTTGGGGTTGGGAGTTTAATAGTTTGTTCTAGACGAAGATGAACTTACAAGTTACCATTGCATCGAGAAGGAATGGACATCCGGAGATGAAAAGAAATCAAGAAAGAGGAAAGACCTTCCATGGAGGCATAGTTTATGATCGTACCCCTGCGTGGGACTGATTATTTGTATCCATTTCCCCTATTATGTATCTCCATTCAGTTTATTCATAAAGTTTGTATAAATTTGGGTTTTTGAACAATGAGATGTTTCAAATGAAGTTATACATCCTTCGAATCGCTAGGCCCTACCTTTGGCATAAAAGGATCACATATCTGTTTAGAATGTGCAATAATTGTTTATGTGTTATAACTGCTTATTTGAATATGTTGCTTTATTTGGAGATATTCTAGTTCACTACTCTTCAAATTGTTTTTAGAAACACTAAGCACCAATATAAAGTCACTATCAAAAGTGCACGCCCAAATACTCTTCGAGTTTTTAGTTTCCCTAAAAAATTCGAACTTCATCTTTCAAATCTTTTCTCTCTCATCTCGAAAAAGGTTAACCCTCTATCTCAAATTGAAACGAGATTCAAACAAGTCGAACTATGTAGGACCTAAATTCTCCTACGTGAGATACGTAGGCAATCTTTCAAGACTTGGTCCCCATTTTTGAGAAAAAATATTCCGACCCTTGTGAGAAGATTAGTGTTCCATCCCATCGAAAATCAGAAGTATAAAAGGACCTTGGCTCCACGAAAGTTGACTTTTCTAATTCGCTAATCTCAAATCAAATAGACAAATTCCTGTCTATTTAGTCACCTTTCTATATATGTGGGTTTGCTTATCTTCAAGTGGAGCAACTCTTATGTGTTTGTCATATGTGTGATATTTTGTATTATTTTTCATCGACCCAAACTAACACGTTTATCTTTTGAGTTATTTTCCTTTTCAGGAACTCAAAACTTATCTGTGTTGAGAAAATGGCAGAACATCCGTACTTCACGAGGTCTAAAAATCCCAAAGGTACCTTCTCTGACCAAAGTTCGTCAAAAGGCAAAGAAAAAGTGGTTGAAAATGTTGAGAACACTGATTTGACTAAAAAATATGTGAATGACCCTATCATTGCTGAACAAAACAAGTTGATTGTACAATTGTTCCAACAAATTGCTGAAATGGATAAGACCCGAGAATTGACAAATCTGGCTATTATTGCCAACACTCCTACTCCAGACAATGGAAGACCTCCACTCCAATTTCCTACTTCGAATCCAAAATTCGAATATCTTCCAAACAAGTCAACCACCGCTATAATTCCAAAACCTCTCATCATCAACCTAACCACCCTTAACCCACATCATGCTAGCTCCACACACCAAAAGTTACCTACTCCTCAAAATTCAAATACCGACAGTCTCCAGAATTTTCCTCTCGACCATCAAATCCCTACTCAAATTGTTCAAAACTCACCTTGCACTCAACGCATACCTCTAAAAACTGCTTTTCATATTCCAACATCACCAGAATCATACCTTCCATTTACCACACACTTTGAACTCGATCATTATGAAAAGAAGGAGAAGGAGTGGAAGGTCATAAAGGGAAAGGATGAGCAAAACATCAGAGAGAAAGTTTTGAATGCAATGAAGGACTTTCAATACACCCAGACATTATGGGGTTGAATTATAAAGATCTGTGCATTCATCCACATTTTGCTCCCGGAAGGTTTTAAGGTGCCAAAATTTGACACTTTTAGTGGAGTTGAAAATCCTTTTGCTCATTTGAGGGCTTATTGCAACCAATTTGTTGGAGTTGGACAAGATGAGGCTTTGTTAATGCGACTCTTTAATCGAAGCCTGAGAGGAGAAGCTTTTGAATGGTATATTTCTCAAGAAATAAAGCAGTGGACAAGTTGGAGGGTTTTGGCTAAGGACTTCATTGAAAGGTTTGGTTACAACGTAGAATTCATTCCTGATCGATACTCTTTGGAGAGAATCAAACAGAAGTCTTGTGAAAACTATCGAGAATATGCCTACCGTTGGAGAAGAGAGGCGGCAAGGGTTAGGCCTCCCATGACAGATAAAGAGATTATTGAAGTCTTTGTGCGCATTTAAGAGCCGGAGTACTACAATAGGATGTTGCTTATTTTAGGAAGGAAGTTCAGTGAGATAGTCAAAATTGGTGAAGCAATTGAAGTCGATCTCAAGACCGGGAAACCCAAGATGGATCCTCAAGACCATTGAAGAGGGAAAGGGAAGATGTTTCCTCTATCTCATTTGAATCGAGCCAAAAATCAAAGTGACATGACGATCACAATATTCGAAAGCCTTTACTATCCAAAACCTACCCCTTAGCTCTGCAAAATTCTTACCCCATCCAACCAAATTACCAAGATCCTCCACTAAATTATCCAAATTACCAAGCTCCACCACCAAATTATCCAAATTACCAAGCTTCATTGCCAAATTACCCAAATGTTCAACAAAATTACCAAGTCACTTTGCCAAATTACCTAAATGCTTCTCATATCTACCAAAATCCACAACACCCAAATTTCCAAACACCAGCACCTACTAGTCAAAATCCTCCACCTCCGTGAAATAATTACAATCTTCCTCGTCCAAAACTTGAGAATAAACTACCTCGAGTCTTTACTCATTTGGTTGAAAGTCGGACTCAGGTTTTTGAGAGATTGAAAGCAGCTAGTCTGATACAAACAACTTATCCAAAAAATGTCAATGTTAATTCCAGACTTTACAGGGCCAATCTTCATTGTGCTTACCATTCAGGAGATGTCGAACATACCACTGAAGATTGCATCAACTTGAAGCATAAAATTCAAGACTTGATTTATCAAAAGGTTGTAACTCTTTAAACTGTCATACCCAATGCCAATACTGATTCATTGTCAAATCGTGGAGAGTTTACCATTAACATGGTCGAGGTCGAAGAAAATTGGTGTGTGGGTAAAGTTGTAATCCCAACCAACCCAGACAATCTTGAGAAAATTGTAGCTTCTCCGAGCATAAGTGAGAAACTCAATTTTATGAGCATGACACCCCATCAAACTTTTACTTCTGTGTAAAGAGAGGGTCAGAACAAGAAGGGGATTAATCATGGTCCACCAAAGTCTTTGCCTCATTTATGCCAACCCTTTCTGGTAGAGAAATATGCTAGTGATGACGGTCTTGGAGAATGAATTGGTAATCTCTTTAAGGAAGGTGATGTTGTGCCCAAGAAGATGATCGAGACATCAAGGATACGAGATGTCGAGCCAATGGAGCAAGTTCTTAATTGGACTTCCCCCCCGCTCTTGATTCCTTGCTAATCTTAATAGACAAAGATGAATTTTATGTTATTTCTAAAATCGATGGTAGTCCGAATGAGTCCCGAAACCCACATTTTATGTTATTTTGCCTAATTAAATTTTAATTTCCCTCGTAATGTTTTGAAAAAGTCAAAATGGCCCATGGTCATGGCCGAACTTCATATTTTCTTATTTTCAATGAAAGCCTCTTCTATTGCGAAAATTTATTCCACTTGCTTTAATTTTTCTATCTAACAACCTTTGTGTTTGTTTTAGTAAAAATAATTTTAAATCTGTCAACATCATGTCATGTCACAAGATGAATGAACAAATAAGGTAGATGATGATGTGGTCTAGGAGTATGATGAGAAGATCATGATATATGAATACATTGTCAAAGAATTGAAACGGTCCGAGAATCGTGATAAGTCGACTCTGGAGGATACAAAAGTTGAATCTAGAAAAGGACGTATGTGACAAAGAAACACGAATCAATGTCTAACTGACCAAAGCTCAGAAAAGAGAACTCATAGATTTGCTTAGACAAAACACCGATATATTTGATTGATGACATGTCACAATTGACATTTATCTCATGAGTCGCCAGTCGACTCGGGTGCTGTCAAATATACTATGTTTGAAGGGTTAGAGTTTCTTTTATTTCTTTCCTAGTAATCGAATCATTTGCCTGTAACCATTTTATGTTTTATGAAATGAACTACGTTTGACCTGATTCCTGCCTCAACGGGATTCGTAGGCACCACAAGGGTTCGGTCATATCTCTCGTAAGATTTCTATTTTCCTTTACAACAGAAACTGGGACAAAAATTTTGAGAGGGACTCAAAAAAATTCTCAAGAAGAGGATCTCTCCAACAAGTCAAGACTTCGGATACATTGTGGGTTGCAACTAGGACAAAATTTTTGAGGGGGTCTCAAAAATTCTACAAGTCATATATCAACAGTTCGAGATACACTGAGACATCTAATTGGAACAAAAATTTTGAGAGGGACTCAAAAATTCTCAAGAAGATAGTCTCCAACAGGTCAAGACTTAAGATACATTGTGAGTTGCAACTAGGACAAAATTTTTGAGGGGTTCTCAAAAATTCTACAAGTCATATATCAACAGTTCGAGATACGCTGAGACATCTAATTGGGACAAAAAATTTGAGAGGGACTCAAAAATTCTCAAGAAGAAGATCTCTGACAAGTAAAGACTAAAGTGACATAGAGAATTGAAATTGGGATAGAATTTTTGAGAAGATCTCAAAAATTTCACGAGACATGTATCGACAGCTTAAGATATTCCAAGACATCTAACTAGGACAAAAAAAAAATTGGGGATGGCCTCAAAAATTTCTTCAAGCATTACTAGAAGTTTGTAGTTAATTTTGAATATTTCGAGCATGATTAGAAATTTAAAACTAACTTCAAATGATCTCTAACATCGTTAAAGTTCATAGTCAACTTCAGCAATCTCCGACACCGTTGGATTTCAGAGTCAACTGCAAAACTTCCCAATCATAGTAGATTTCGGGAGGACCATGCTAGAAATTTCTCAAGCTTCAAGGATCTCTTGAATTCTCCAGAATAAGCTATCGGACACGTCAAAAGTTTGAACCAAGGACGTTCATTTAAGCTATGCATGACATGACATTTGACTGTGACTTTTTTCAAATTGATTCTCGAAAAGTTCCTTTTCCTTAAGGATATTTAATATGTCAAATGTTTTGTATAATTTCATCTTATGTCTATCGGAAAGCAGGAGATCAGAGTGATCAATGTAAGATAGCAAGACAAGGAGCGAGCAATTGAAGAAATCAACACAGATCAGTTTGTTTTAAAAACTAGCAATTTTTTTGTGGATGTAGGTCTATAAGATGGCCTCAAGATCATCATATTCCTCCATTCAACGAATATGGAGAATTCAAAAGGGCGAGTAGCTCCCCGAAATTGACAACTTTTCTGTGGATGCAGAAAATTCATTGAAGTTCTTTAGAAGAAAAGAAGAAGCTCAGAATACGAGCAAGAAAACCTGGCACAAATCTTTAACAAAGCATAAGTCACAATGAACACAAAATGTTCAAAATAGGAACAAGTGCAATCATCACTTTCAATATGTACAAGCATTTTCAATGACATCAAGTCACATTTTCAACATCAAAAACGTGTGCAGAATATTCACAAATCACGTCGATATCAAACACGGTGATGTGAAACACCAATAGGGACATCGTATTTACCACTAAGGGGGAATTTCTACATTATTATCAAATGAGGTAATACCACAACCCAAAGGGACGTTGTCTTTATCACGTAGAGAGTCATTCATGTCGTGTTATCAAAAGAGTTAATACCAACGCCAAGAGGGCCATTATATATGCAAATGTCAAAAGGGTCATTATATCTACAATAGCCGAGAGGGCCATTACATCTTCAAACGCTGAGAAGGACAGCATCTTCAAACGCCGAGAAGGCTATTATATATGCAAATGCCAAAAGGGTCATTGTATCTTCCTTTGCCAAGAGGGCTATTACATATTCAAACGCCGAGAGGGCTATTGCATCTTCAAACGCCGAGAGGGCCATCATATATGCCAATGCCAAGAGGGCCATCATCTTCAAATGCCGAGAGGGCCATCATCTTCAAACGCCGAGAGGGCCATCATATATGCAAATGCCAAAAGGGTCATTTCATCTTCCATTGCCAAGAGGGCTATTACATATTCAAACCACCAGGAGGGCCATCATGCATTCAATTCAAACACCGAGAAGGCCCTACATCTTCAAATACCAAGAGGGCCATTGCATCTTCAAATGCCGAGACGGCCATCATCCACAACTGTCGAGAGGGCCATTGTATCTTCAAATGCCGATAAGGTCATCCTATATTCAAACCTCCGAGAGGCCCATCATCTTCAAATGCCGAGAGGGTCATTGCATATTCAAATGCCGAGATGTCCATCATCTACAACCGCTGAGAGGGCCATTTCATCTTCAAACGCCGAGAGGGCCATCATCTACAAATGCCAAGAGGGCCATTGTATCTTCTGTTGCCAAGAGGGCCATTACATCTTCAAACGCCAAGAAGACCATTACATATTCAAATGCCAAGAAGGACATTGCATCTTCCAATGCCAAGAGGGCCATTGCATATTCAAATCACTGAGAGGGTCATCCGTATTATATTATCAAAGGTGATAATATCATTGTTGAATAGATCAACATCATCTTGCCGATAGACCATCGTCATCTTACCAATTAAGTTTCAGCAACATCAACCTACCATTGGATTAACATCATCCTGCTAATGGATCATCAATGTAGCATCGTCATCTTACCAATCAAGCTTCGACAATTTCAACCTACCATTGGATCAACATCGTCCTGCCAATGGATCATCAATGTATCATCATCATTTTATCAACCAAGCATCATCATCATCATCATCATCTTATCAATGAAGTATCGTCATAAAATATTGCATTATCAAGAAAGTTATCATCGTGTCACATCATATCAATTCATCATCTACTACGTCAAAATCGACAGAGGCTAACATCAGAACATTTAGAAAAAAATGTGCCAAATATGGTAAAACATAACACCTCTCTATTTAAATTACAGTTTCTACTAACAAGTTTGTTTCAGTCTTTCCCGAGAGCATCCAAGAGGATGAATTTTCAAATCAAACCACAGGTGCGGACGACATAAAAAAGGATGCAGCACAACGTGAAACTTTTTCTTAGCAGCGAACTGGGACATAGTCCAAAGAGGAGTATAAAACTCTTAGGACACGAGCTGAGGAGCAACTTCCACCACAATCAAACCACACCCCTATCAGAAGGCATGTGGGTTTTTTCTTTGGGTTTATCGGTTTCAATTTTGCATCCGGAAAACTTTTCACTCTTACCGGAGGCAACTTTCCAATATGAGTGACAATACACCAAGAACTTTGGAAATTATGTTCATGTAAGTTCTTAATTATGGGTGTGAAGGGCCCCACATTCATGGCTAAGAGGTTGCAAGCATTTTTTTCATACTCGACTTACTTGACACTCCTCCAAAACCAAAGGTTATCTTACATAATAGATTTTTTTTTCAACCGATCGAGTCGAACTACAAACAGCCTGATTCCTAAGGGATATGTAGGCGGGCTCAATGTTGAAAACTCGGCTGTATTCCGACATCCTCTCTCAAATCTTATTCTCGAGCATTCCCGTCTCTTCATAATTCGATATCGGGATACCTTGCGAATTCTTTCATAATCGTGCATCAAATCAAGCGTATCGACTATAAGTGCCTGAATTCTCATACAGCCTGAGATATGTAGGAAACTCGATACTGGGGTTCGACCATAATTTCTAAAGTCTGTACCAAAATCCCTTTCCTATAGAGGAAGATGTGGTCGGTCAAAATTGGATTCGTCAATTTCATTTGCCTCAAATTTTCTTTCATCAATCCAAGTCAAACGGGGGATAGCTGTTGAAACCCAATTTTGACCCTCTAATATGTAAATTAATCATCGAGCTTCTTCAATTTCAAACGATTTTAAAATAATTAGTTTTATAAATTTCAAAAAAAAAAATATATAGTTTGCAAGTTATTTTTAGATAGTTTGTCATTTTTTTATAATTTTAAATAATATATATGTTTTAAATAATTATTTATATAATTAGTGTATTTTATGAATATTCGAAAATCGTCTTAAAAAGATTTTAGTTACTTAAATATTTGGTTAATTAGTTTAATTGATCAACAATTTATAATTTTGAATTAATTATTTTATAGTTAAGTTGATTATTTTATTTCGTTAAGATTAAGAAGCTCATTAATTAATTTATATTAATTCGTCTTATTTAGTTTTTGGCCGAATCACCAATCAAACTCAAGTTGGCTAACTTCTTAATTCCCATTGGCCATAATTGCAATTCATGTAGCCATTTTTCTATTACAATTTTAGCCATTTCTTTTACCTCTTTTTAACCCCATTAAGATACCTTAGTATTGGGCCTTTTTCCCATTTCCTTCAGCTGACCCAATTCCCTTTTTATCTCACAAACCCAACACCAAAAGAAGCCCACCAATTTACCCACGAAATAGCCCATTAGCAACAGTACAATATAATACCCAACCCAATTCAACAATACATTCAACAGCAACAAGCAACACGACCCAAATCGCGTACAAACCCGACCCTGCCCCTTCACATCTTCTTCTTCCAGCGAGAACATCACGCGACCCATATACGCGTCTTCTTCTTCTTCATTCCCATTCCAGTACTCCCGGAAATCCAGCAGCAAATCGCGGCTGACCAAACCCCTGTTACTCGTCCAACTACCCTGCAGAACCCATAACCTAGTGGCCTAGAAGATCACTTCTCCATCCCCTTTTCATGGAAGTCACAACTTTTTCCCATCTCCGTTCACTATTACCTCGAAAGAGCATATGAATTCAAATTTTCAAATTTAAAATTTCAACCGTTTTCCCCCTAAATCAACCCCAAATTCCCTCTATAAATAGCCTTCTTAGTTCTCATTGAAAGGCAGAGAAGTAGAGAGAGATTAAAGAAAAAACACGAGAAAATGACCAAAATGGTTTTTGATGTATGGGGCTTGAACATTCTTGGTCCTTTATATATATTACCTTACTAAAATAGTCCTTAATGTATATAAAAATATGATCATTTTGGTCATTAACCCTAAAACTAACTATACAAGTGATATCTTTTGTTAAACTTAACTGTGGGTCCCACAAAATAGCCACATGGCAAACCTCTTCTCCCTCAATCTTTTATCTTCTGCTGCAACTTTCAATTGATTTATTCTTCTCTCCATTACCTCCTTCTTCTTCTTTTCCAAACCAAATTTTACCAGGAAAAAATATTACAAAATTAGAAAAAAACTATATTCTTCTCATAGATCTCTTCAACAAAAGAGAATACTTGTTTTAAACTTGAAAAGATTTTACTTATGGAGATCTCGTAAAAGAGAAATGGAGTGTTTTATCTAATTTACTTAGTTCATATTTATTTTAATGGATCACTTTTTTTAGTCTAAAAATGGGAGTTGCTGGGGATTATTATTTCAAAGGGGAACTAACAAATGAGTGTAGTGTGTATATATTACTTTTACAAGAATATGACAAGTGGGTGAACTAAAAATGGAGCATGGCCTCTAATGGTGGTGAAAGAAAGAATACCAAATGGTGGTGAAAGAAAGAAGACCAAAATAGTCATCTGTTAAGTTTAATAGAAATTTTTACTTCTATGGTTAGTTTTAGGTTAAGGACCAAAATAGTCATATTTTTCTATACATTAAGGACTATTTCAATAACATGATATATATAGAAGACTAAAAATCTCCAACCCTTATATATCAAGGACCATTTTGGTCGTTTAAAAAAAAAAACAGAGAGTTTGAGTCTCTTCTATTCGAATTCGAAGTTATTTTATTTTCCGGAGCTCATTGAAATCGACTCACTGGTGGAAGTTCTTCATGGTCAAGCTCGTCGTCCCGGATTCGCTGCTCTACAAAAGGTAATATACTCGCCTTATAAATTTCTATACTTTTTGAGTTGTAATCCATTCTAGTTCTCTGTATAAGGTATCTTCATGTCAAAATGGTTATTGTATTTAATTGTCATTATTGCCTTTTGAATGAGGTTACATGATCAATTTGTGTGTTCCTAATCGGATTGCTTTCTTCATGAAGCGTGTTTGTTAAGATCTCAATGATGCATGATTTCTTTGTATTTAGTGAAGTTTACTCTTATCCCATGCCTAAATTCTCTGAATATGGTTAAGATTATGTAGTGTTACTTTCTTTTTGTTTTAGATGACAAATTTGTAATGGCCTGGCTCGGCCTTCTAAGCATCTCATATCAGCATTTATATGTTTATTGCTTGTGTTAGTAAATGCTTTAATTATCAAGAGTATATGTTGTTCATGTGGCAATTTGAAGTACAATGTGCATGTAATGAGCTTCTTTAACCTCTGGTATGGGATTTTTTATTTTTTTTTGGTTCCTATTAGTTTTCGTTGCCTTGTTGAATTCATCATTAATTAGCTAACTCATGTGTTAATTTGTTTTGATAGTTCGAATTATGTCATAATAGTTTTTTTTTTTTTGTTGTTGTTGTTGATGATGTTAGGAATGAGTTAAAATATTTATGGATTTGTGATTGACTTCTTTACTTGAGTTATTGCCTTTTCTAATGATTAATTTGCACTAGCAGATTCTTAGTTTCAATACAATATTGTTGTGTCTTTGTTGGCATTTCATTTAAATTTTATTTAATTATGGTTAGAATTTTGAACCAAGTTTGCAACAAAGGTTTTGTCAATCTGGAATTCATTCTTTTGCCCTCATATGTTTGCATTTTCAAATTTTGAGTTGTTGTGACTTTCTTCCTTGTCTTAATCTTTTATCATTTTTATTTTCCTTGCATGAACTCACCAATCCGAGTCCATTTTTGGACTCCTCCTTGCATATCGTTGAGTTGGATTATTTTCGAGTCAGCCACATTTTGTTCGAGTTGCTGGAAAGTTAAATTACAGGTCCCGAAAAGTCGAAAATGGGCTGTATACATATTGTATACAGTAGTATACGCTGATATGCAGCCTGTATACCTTTAGTATACATCGATATACAGATTGAGTGAAGCAAGATACAGGCAAAAATCAAATAGCATGTTGCAGGGGTTGAAATAGGCTGCATATATTTGATATGCAGTCCGATATACAGAAAAATGGGTCAAAATATAGCCCATATACAGCAATATACAGTTGGTGTATACACAGTTGTTGGAGAGAGAAGATGGGCTGGATAAAGGCCCAAACAATGCAGCTGGCCCATTATTAGATTTAGAACAGGTTGGGCAAAAGCCCAAAAATCTGATTTTTTTGCCTCTCTTTTATTATCTTCCTTTATTATTATTTGTCTGTTTGTATTAACACTAACCTTTTATTTGATTCGGTTGAATTTAATTAAAACCGCAAAAGATGAACTATATTCGTTATGTTAGTTTACTTTAATAAATAAATAAAAATCTTTTATCAACTCTTCAATTTTTGTTTATAATCTTTAGTCAAGTTTTTATTTATTTAATATAGTTTTCATGCTTTAGTCCCCTTTACTTAAAAAATAAAATTATTCTTTGTTTAACTATTTTTTCAAAGTTAATAGAATATTGTAAATTATTTTTATGTTAAGTTATTTTCCTAAAGATAGTCAAAAAATATTTTGGTCAAGTCGTAGGATAACAGTGTGTTAGCGGGCACTTCAAATGCTTTAAAAACCTTCTTGAAGTGTAAATGAGAACCTCTTACCCATTTCTCTAAATTTATAAAGACTTAATCTGATGGTGTCTTTTTAAATTAAATTTTCTTAATGTCTTTTTAAAAAATTAAGTGGCGACTCTTTTTCTAAGTATTTTTCTCAAATTGTTTTACTTAGTGATTTTTTTAAAGATAGTAAAATTACGGCATAACACCAGACACCCGCACGTCCACATGGAAAATGCCTTAGGCAAGAAGCCAACCGCACAGGAAGGCAGTGGATGCTGCCTCAGCGCGCGCCCACATGGAAATTGCCTCGGTCGGTGTGTGGCAAGACATTGACTAGTAAAGCAGGTATAACTTATTACTCCCAACTCGAAATGATGCAAACTTGGTGGCATTGGATATAAGACTCAAATACCTTTAATTTGATAGGCTATGGGTCACACAACTCTTCATATTCTAAGAGATATGATCACTCGAAGTTGACCTAAGTAAATCTTATATCAAAACTTAATCAGTAAGGAAGCTTTCAACTCAACTTTGTGCTAGGGGATCCTTGTGACCTTAATTCGTCTCTAAATTTATTCTTACACTAAATAATTGACCTTAACACCTAAGTAAAATTTAAGAGTCACCCGTTACGATCTTATACGTAAATAAAGAATGGTTAAGGCCTTAGATTAGAAATTTTCAGGTGTTACATCTTCCTCTTTATATTCCTCCTCTACAACAACTCCTTTAATAGCACTATAGTAATTATCAGCAAAACTATGTCTAAGATATCGTCGTTTGTTAGGAAGAAGAAAAAAAAAGGACGTAAGACAATTTTGGAGAAGATTATATAAAGCCATTAGCCTTTTGTACATCTTCTTTTTTCTGAACTAGAACTACGTGTATCGCTATAATCAAACTCTTTCACATCAGGATCATATTATCAAAAAAGTCTGGCATGGTATTGGTGATAGTATTAGAAAGATGAGTTTTAGTATTTGTGTTAGTTAATGAATTTTAGTAATGAGTAGAATGTCATTTTATAGCCAAATTGATACATATTGAGGGTACAAGATCACAAAAAATGGAGGAACATTTTGACAAACTCTTTCACGTCAGGATCAAGATCAATACAAGAAAAGTCTGACATGGTATTGGTGATAGTATTAGAAAGATGAACTTTAGTATTGGTGTTAGTTGATGAATTTTAATAATGAGTAGAATGTCATTTTATAGCCAAATTGATATAAATTGAGGGTGCAAGATCACACAAAATGGAGGAACATTTTGACATGAATATATTATTTTTGTTTTTTTGACAGAAAGATGTTAAAAGTTTATCACCAATTTAATTAATATCTAAGATAATTAAAGAAAAACCTAGAATATTTCGGGATTGTAGAGAATTGAAGGAACATCTTTAGAATGAGTGTTTTAGAGAGAGAAGTCTAGAAATATTCTAGAAGGGCAGTTCTAGAATTAAGTAGTTGGAAGAACATACTAGAATAGAGTAGAATTGGTTCATTTGAGTTGTAATCAACCAAGTAAGCAAGCAAGTGAAAAGAAAGCAAGAGAACAAACGACAAATGAATGAGATAAGAGAGAATTGCTAGAGTGTGTGTGCAAGAAAATTGTGTAAAATTCTTAAGACCAAAGTAGGTCCTTACTTTGATACATAAAATACAAATTTGTGAGAAACTAATTATGTTCATCATCAAATTATATTCAACAGAGGATAGTATGAACATGTTATGGATTAAGAAAGGAAAAACAGAGGTGAAACAATGAAAAACAAGGTTGGATTTATATTAAGTAATCCCATTTAAATACTCCATATTTTAATAACTCATTAGAAATTAATCACTGATTAAATTTCAATACACCAATACAATGTATGTATA
>JAJOOD010017833.1:0-11418 GCA_029582525.1 Solanum tacnaense
AAAAATCCGGCATTTCATAGCAGGACAAAGCATATAGACATTCGGTACCATTTTATCCGAGATCTGGTAGCAAGTGGAAGTATTATGTTGAAGCATTGTGGCACAAATGAGCAAGTTGCAGATATTCTAACCAAAGCACTACCAGTTGGAAAGCATGAGTACTTCAGACTACAGATGGGAGTGACAAGCTTTGAAGCAAGGGACAGTGTTGATTAGTGCTTCAAAGCAGTTGATTTGTTTCCTAGTTTTTAGCTAGTAAAAAAGTAATGGTGGTCAGTTATTTAGCATTAAGTTATTTGCTGTTTTCTAGTTGATAGGGTGGAGTTAGTGAGCATGTTTATCCACTATCTTTTAGTTGCTTATTTCTAGCTAATTTTAGTTAGTTATAGGCCTATTTAACAGGTCGCTGCTGTACCTCTTTTGAAGCAATCAGAAAGACTTTAGAAGTTCTCTTTTCGCTGCCTCTGCGTCCTTTTTAATCCCCAACATTAACACCTTGCTGAAGTTTCTCGTTTTAGCTTTTTTTCCCTATCTGCTTCTCCCAATCAGTAAAACAAAAACATACATAAGAGTTTACTACTAGACACCTTATATTCAGAGTTTAAAATCATGTCCATATGTGTCTATTTGAGTGCTGTGTTGTGAAGACATATACAGTTTTACATCATTTCTCACGGTCCATGATAGTTGATACCACAATGTCTCATGCAAACACTGAGTTTCTCAAACCAGCATTGATATAGTGGTACATATATCCACACAAAAGGCAACTCCTGGTTCCCAATTCTTTCAACATTTTGGACATTATTGCATTTTTATGTTTAATGTTCTGTGATTATAAAGATAATAGAAACGACTACGTATTTGATCACCAAAACCCTCCTAAAGCTCGATGTTTTACCCTGATTTTATGCTAGGCAGCAAGTTAAATGATGAAAAAACAATAAAGTATTGTGAACAAGTTTTGCCGCAGAAAGAAGCTGCAGAGAACTGTCTGAAATACAGCCATACTACTACTACAAAGCTATAACCGTACATTGGTTATAAAAAGCTTGACCATTTTCTGTTTTCTTATACGGAGGAAAAAGTCATGGAATGTTTAAGATGCTTTCAAGCATTAAGTCTATTCATTATGGAAAAACAACAGATATTGAACAAAGGATGCCCATAAGAAGAGAGCTTGAGTACTTAAGAATGCAGATTTCAATCTTCCTCCAAAACTATAGCAGAGGACAAGCACCTTTTCCCGACTCCGCTCAAGTTGGTTATTTCCCAACCTGTGCCTTCCTTGTATCGTTCAATCTGCAATCACAAAGAGGAGTATTGATTAATGGAACCACATATGTAATGGAAGCTACGCATAGCCAGACAATGAAATAAATAATCTTATGTACCGTGTCTAGTACTTCATTATCAGATTGAGCCCCTCCAATGACATAAATGGACTCCTTTAAAGCAGAAGCAGTTCCACAACCCCTTGAGTAGTTCATTGGTTCCCCAATCATCCATGTTCCACGACGGGGATCATATATCTCAACGCTTGGCATCATTTGAGACCCATCAGAGCCACCAAGTGCATATCTAAAGAGCAATCATGAAGTTAAAAGTGAATAACAAGAAGAAAAATGGGACAGGTCATGGACCATCCCCCTCCCCCTTAGTGATTCATTAGACAATACACATCTCCTACTCTCGAAGATATAACATGGGACCAAAGATATAGAATCCAAAGAAGAGAGAAGAGGTCAACATACAACTTCCCCCCCAAAGGAACCAACGCATGATATGCTCTTTTTGTGCTCATACTCTCAATTTTTGTCCAAGCATGTTCTCTGGGGTCAAACCTTTCAGCAGTCCTGAGGTGATAGCTAATAAGAAAGATGCTACAGGAGAACACAGCAGAAAACTGAAAAGCAAGACTCAACTACTTTCACATGTGAAGATAATCTTCCGATTCAATGAAATAAAAGAAGTTGCAGATTTCTATCAGAACAACTTTAGCACTAAAAAGGACTGCGGTTTGGAAAACTACAAGCAACTCTCATTTCTCAGGTAATGAAGCCCAAATGTTAAGCATTTTTGGGGCATACATTATAAAGAAATAAGAAAACAGCAATTCAGCAATAACTTACGCCAAATATTTGTCTCCATCAAATCCACCAACAGCATATAATGCACCATTGAGTTCTGTTGCTGCAAGAGAAAATCGCTGCATGAATGGTAGACAATCATGTCAGAGGAGATTATATTTGCACTTTGAACAAGTAAGTCTAAAGAATAGAACTGAATTGAAGACTGGACTGTAGGCAAGGACAAGAAAGAGACAAATATTGTCTTTGTTTGCTAGTAATGAGATGAATTCACTCAGCCACTGTAGTAAAATATGGCTAAACAATACATCATTTCATTTTGCAATTCTAACTAATTATTTCCCTCTACGCTTTAAGGTCTTCTCCCTTGTGTATTTCTTCATACTACCTGACTGCTACTAAAGGATTGAACAGAAAGAAGAGACAACAGAAAATCCATGGAAAACATGAAGATAAACGACCCCATAAAGACTTACTACCGAAGTTAAGAGGATGAGAACAACATCCAAGGGTAATGCACATGAGCCTTCTTCAAAATATCACTATCGAAATGTAAGCAAGGAAGAGAATTAACCTTCTGCCACATGGATCGTGAAGGAATCCATTGACCTACTTGAGGATCATACATTTCAACTTCTGCAAAGTATTCAGTCCCATTTCCACCACCCATTGCAAATATCTTGTCCTTCAAAGTAGCTCCAGATAAGTTACTGTTTCTCTTTTTCAAATTAGAATGCACAGTCCACATATCATTGGCTGGGTTATATGATTCAACTTCACAAGAATAGAGTGGCATCAGTTTCAGCAACTTAAGAGAAAGGGGGAGGAGGGTATGTGAAGGGAGGGACTACTGGCATTACCTGTGTTGTCCCACAGCTTCTTGAATTTGCCACCAAATACATAGACTTCTCTACTCAGATTTGCAATTGCAAAATACGACCGAAATGAACTCATTGGCCTAAGTGGCTTAAAAATATCAGTCAACGGTGAGTACAAGTCCAAGGCCGATAGCCAGTTATTACCATCAAATCCTCCAGCTAGGATGATTGATTCATCACAGACTATATCGTCTGACTCTACCACATTTTCACTATCATGTGTACGAGAAGGATTTGTGGACTCCAACATCAAACATCTACCTTTTAGCAGTTTGATTTCTTCTTGTGCATTAGCCTGAATTCCATGTGAAGACAAGGAAATAACAAAGGGGGAAAACATCAGATTTTCACTTCTGCAGACACATCATGTATTCAGGTAGGTATGGAGAATACAAAAATCAGTAAATCATTTAGAAAGAGAACAGACACAATATGAAGCATCAAATTGGATAATTATTGAAATCGGCGTAAGAATACAATTATCAACTATCACTGATACATACATCTCTTTTTCAATTTGATAAAGCCTTATGGATCAAGAACCTAAGGTTTTTCCCTTTTGGTCATTTTCAAAACGTTGTGCAATTGGATTTGTAAAACTTCTCAAGGGACATTTTCTGATTCCCCCCAAACAACAATAAGAGTGTCCTAAACATGGAAAAGTCTGTATGGGATGCAGAGACTTCTACCAAGTAGATTAAAGAAATATTCCCCTAAACAATAAGAAGTATTATTTGCATAAGTAAACTTATACCCAACCTGAAGAGTCTCCGAAAGTAAAATGAATAATCACTGTTGTGAACAGATTGCACAGACTTCCTGGCAGCATTCCATTTCCCCAACACCAATAAGTCTTTTAAGCATGAAACTCAATATGAGCTAAGATGCTTTCTTTACTGTATAAGATGTATATTTATAATAATAATCCCCTCCCTGAACAATAAAAGAATGTTCAGAAAAGCCACCTCCACACAGATCAGCCCTATCCCTCAGATAAAGCGGATAATCTCTCCTATAAATATTCAATTCCTATTAGTTTGTTTATTAACTCTTTGTACAGTGAATAGCAACTAATGTTCAATAATACTTTTCCCTGTCAAGTTACATACCTGAAATTATTTGATAATAATCTTATTATTTCCTCTTTTAGAAATCATACTAGCATTTCTTTGGTATATCATCTTGAATCTTGAAGTCACCAAACTCTATGGCTTATTATCATTATTTCATCTACTTTAAAAGAAGAAGCAGAATCTCAAGCTCCTTAAGTGGTTTTAGCATAGAATAGATATGTCATCTTACGACCAAGATTATACAGAGATAAGGTTTACCAGCTTCTTCTCCAGGCCAGTCACTTTTTGGGTGTGCTGTTCCTTAAACGCATTCAGTTCTTTCACTTCTTTTAGCAGCTGCAACAACAGAGATATTGAAGTCATATAAGAATATCTAGAGCAGAAATGCTATCATGGTTAATGAAAATTGGCACGTATTACAAGAAGATGAACCTGAGCTACAAAAGGAGGATAACCAGCCAAGTCACAATCGCCTTCTTCATTCTTCTCTTCTCCAGGAGGCTGTGGTTCCATAAAACCTGCTTGATCAATGCCTACATCATTATAACTTATCCCTTCATTGGTCTTTTCCTCTGCATGCCCGTTTCTGGAGAGCTCTGGCCATTCACGATCAAGAGCTATTTCTTTAAGTTTCATATATATAAAATTCTTCTCATCCAATGCACCTTGAGAGTCAATGGAACTGGATGGCTTATTTTTCAAGTTTTGTGGTTCAGAACATCTATTTTCTGCTATCTTGTTATTTGCAGGTGAAGTTTGGATTATACTTCTCCGGAGTGCTGGATAATGTGGTGTGCTACTCGGAGCATATGCAAGAGATGAGAGTTGCGAGATCAATTTACTAGATTGAGTATGATCTAACTCAAACCAGAAATGATGCTGCTCAAAATAGTTATCCTTAATTATTGGTCTATACGTATCTTCTGGCAGTGGTACACAATGCAGACGGACACGTATCTGAACCTTCAAAAGAAAAAGTGAAGTTTCAGTAGAATAATCCTTCCGATAATACAACACCGGCGTGTTAGTTGACTGATTCAAAAGTTTAATGTTGTTAGTGGCAGTACTTTTAGTTATGTTTCCAGTTAACTAGCTCTAGGAGTCCGAATTAGTTCATGCTAGTCAGTAAGCAGGTCATGGGTTAGTGCTAAACTAGTGCCCTATTCTTTTCTCTAGATTTGTTTCTTTCCAAGTTCTATTTAAAGACTTGTAGTGTTGTCTTCCGAAGTAATAGAAAAGATCAAGTTTCTCTCTGTTAACATCTTATTCAAGTAGTCGTTCATATCTTTTGCCAACATTCTTGGTATCAGAAGCTTTACTCCAGGTTAAGATCCATCCTTTCCTCAAGCAGGGATTGGTATAGTAAGAGAGAAAAATAGTGAAATATTGTGAGATTTTTTTCCCTAGAGAAATCAGACAATTTCCATGGCAGGAAACGGGACACCAGCTTCATCGTAGCCCCTAATTCCAATTTTCAGAGGGGAAAATTATCAGTTCTGGAGTCTAAAAATGAAGACTTCTTTCAAGTCTCGAGAACTATGAGATGTAGTTGAAACTGGAATTCCAGAAGGGAATGCAAACCAGCTGAGAGAACATCGAAAGAGAGATTCAAAAGCTCTATTTCACGATCCAGAAGGCTCTTGATGATGAAATTTTTCCTCGTATATCAGAGCTGAGACTTCCAAACAAGCATGGGAGATCCTGAAGCAAGAGTACTTTGGAGATGATAAAGGTAATTACTGTTAAATTACAAACTCTCCCACGTGATTTTGAAACATTATTCATGAATGAAAATGAATCTGTGCAAGGATATTTGTCTAGAACATCTGCTATTGTTAATAGGATGAGGTCCTATGCTAAGAAAATTGATAATCAGATTGTTGTGTCTAAAGTGTTGAGAAGTTTAACCACCATATTTGAGCATTTTGTTACTGCAATTGAGGAATCTAAGGACCTATCTACCTATTCTTTCGATGAATTAATGAGTTCCTTGCTAGCTCATGAAGATAGGCTAAATAGGTCCCGTGAGAAAGTTCAAGAGAAGGCATTCCAGGTTAAGGGGGAGTTTGGCTACAAGGGAAAAGCAGAAAACTCAGCAGGACGTGGACATGGCAGAGGCAATTTTCGTGGTCGAGGCACGTGGTGGTAGCAGCAGAGGTAGAAACCAAGTTGGTAAATTTCGTCAGTACAAGAGCAATATTCAATGCCGATACTGCAAGAAATTTGGCCACAAAGAAGTTGACTGTTGGACGAAGCAGAAAGATTAGCAGAAGGAAGTCAATTTCACTCAAAATGTGGAAGAAGAAAGTAAGTTGTTTATGGCTAGTTCCCAAATTAACTGAAAGTGCAAATGTTGTGTGGTTCATTGATAGCTGATGCTCAAATCACATGTCAAGTTCGAAGTCTCTATTCAGAGATCTTGATGAGTCCCAGAAAAGTGAGGTGCGACTAGGAGATGACAAACAAGTGCACGTTGAAGGGAAAGGTACAATTGAGATAAAAACTGTCCAAGGTAATGTGAAGCTTTTATATGATGTGCAATATGTCCCTACTTTGGCTCATAATCTATTAAGTGTTGGCCAATTGATGACCAGTGGCTACTCAGTTGTTTTTTATGATAATGCATGTGACATTAAGGACAAAAAATCTGGACGCACGATAGCTCGTGTGCCTATGACTCAAAACAAAATGTTTCCTCTTGATATTTCAAATGTTGGTAATGCTGCCTTAGTTGTTAAAGGAAAAAATGAGACTAATTTGTGGCACTTACGTTATGGACATTTGAATGTTAATGGGTTGAAACTTGTGGTTCAAAAAGACATGGTTATTGGCTTGCCAAAAATCAATGAACTTGACTTGTGTGAAGGATGTATATATGGGAAGCAAACTGGGAAATCGTTTCCAGTGGAAAATCATGGAGGACTACAACTTGTCTTGAACTTGTGCATGCTGATTTGTGCGGGCCAATGAAAATGGAATCTCTTGGTGGAAGTCGATATTTTTTTATGTTTACTGATGATTACAGCTGCTTTAGTTGGGTTTATTTCTTGAAATTCAAATCTGAAACCTTTGAGAATTTCAAGAAATTTAAGACATTTGTAGAGAATCAAAGTGGCAACAAGATAAAATCACTATAGAGGTGGTGAATTTTTGTCTAATAATTTTAAGTTGTTGTCTGATGAGAATGGAATTCGCAGGGAACTTACAGCGCCATATACACCAGAACAAAATGGTGTGGCCGAGCGGAAGAATAGGACAGTGGTGGAAATGGCTCGAAGCGAGTTCTTTGTTATGTTGCTGGAACAACAAACTTTGGTATCTGGTATTCTAAAGCACCAAATTTCAGATTGGTTGGCTTTACTGACAGTGATTATGCAGGCTGCTTGGATGACCGGAAAAGCACTTCCGGAAGTTGTTTCAGCTTTGGTTCTGGAGGTGTGACATGGAGTTCAAAGAAGCAGGAGATAGTAGCTTTGTCGACATCTGAGGCAGAGTATACAGCAGCAAGTTTAGCAGCACGACAAGCTTTATGGCTCCGGAAACTACTTGAAGATTTTTGTTACAAGCAAAAGGAGTATCAGCAATTGCTATGACTAAGAATCTCTCTTTTCATGGGAGAACTAAGCACATTGATGTGCAATATCACTTTATCCGGACATTGGTAGTGGATGGAATAATAGTGCTGAAATTCTGCAGCTCAAACGAGCAAGCAGCGGATATATTTACGAAGCATGAATATTTCAAGTTGCAGTTGGGAGTGTGTGATTTTGAATCAAGGGGAAATGTTAGCTGACTGATTTAAAAGTTTAATGCTGTTAGTGGCAGTACTTCTAGGAGTCTTTTATGTTTCCAGTTAACTAGCTCTAGGAGTCCTAATTAGTTGATGTTAGTCAGTTAGCAGGTCATGGGTTAGTGCTAAACTAGTTCCCTATTTTTTCTCTAGGTTTGTTTCTTTCCAAGTTCTATTTGAAGAATTGTAGTGTTGTCTTCTGAAGTAATAGAAAAAGATCAAGTTTCTCTCTGTTAACATCTTATTCGAGTGGTTGTTCATGTCTTTTGCCAGCACGGCGTGCATCAACATAAGAGCCAAAAAGAAACAATGATATGAAACCTGTGCAGGAAATCGTGTTCTTTCATCACCATCTTTTTTCCAAGCATATGGATTTATATGCATTTGACCAGAGCTTGCAGCCTCAAAGATTCCGTGGAGCTTCTTATCGTCGTAATTGAACAAGAACACTGGCAAACCAGGATTTACATTTTTCACATATATGAAGTGTGCTCTAGGCAAACCTGTCAAAGATTTTAAAATGTTTATAATTGAGTAACAACAACCCATTGTCCTAATTTTTTTTAATCAAAGGACAATATATTAGGGCCGAATAACTGACCTACTAGTTGATTTTCGAAACACTCTCTTATTGTATCATTGGTGCAGCCAAATATAACACCGCCTAGTTGATCTCTTGGCAGATTTCTAAATGTTTTTTTCTTTTCCCACATCCTGAAAAATCCATATGGACAGAACTGTAAATGAAAAATAGAGCTACTACTATAATCAAGCTAGACAAAGCACAGGAATTAAACAGTCAAAATAATAAGTACGAACGAGACCTCAAATATAAATCCAACAAAGCATGTCCAAATTCACATCAACAACTAAATGCATATGATACAGCTAGAAATGAATCAAAATCCGAAGACTTAAACATCAAAATCAAACAAGGAAAACTTTCACATAGACTAAAATCGCTCAGTAAAAAGTACAGAGGAATCACATCAAATGCTTAATCAACTACAAGCCCATAAATACAAAGATATTTAACATAGCGAGACAAGCACAGTAGCAAAAATCGATGAAATGTATAATTTCCTTGCTCAACAAGAGAGTATTGTAGCTATCAAATCGATGATCAGACGGTTATCTGAACCAAATATACCTATAAAATTGAAGTTCAATTGTATCGAAATCGAATTTACAATGAGAACTGGAGAAGAAAAGGGAAAATTACCTGAGAGAACTGAGAGATTTTTCACTTTTAAATGGAAGAAGAAAACTGTTATAACTAAAAGAGGCGCGAAATTGCACTCCCGAGTACTTGATGAAACAAACTAACACACCCAACTGACCAACTGTACTTTTTTTTTTTAATACTTTCTTATGTTATATTTTATTTATTTTGAAAATATTCTACGATTTATATTACACATTTTGATATTTATGGAATTTACTTTAAGAATTCAAATTTATTTGATTATTTTAAATTTTAAAATTTAAATGATTTTTCTTTTTATTTAATTGAGAATACTTTCTTCCGTACCGAACATACCCTAAAAATAAATAAATAGTCAAAGTTTCAAACTTGAGTTCTTGGTGAATTCAGTTATATCAATTATCTTTGATATGCTTAGTGAATACAACACATGGAAAGTAAACATATAATATGACAATTGTTACCACAGACAAAAGGCAGACACGGGATCTTTAGGGGTGGACATTCGATATTCGATTTGGTATTTTTAAAATTCTATTTTGATAACTAAAACTAAATATCAAATACCTGTCTTTCAAAGCTCGATTCGGCACAACAATTAGGTAATTCAATTTTAGGTAGGAGTGGGAGTTGGGTGTTTGTGCCATTCAAATTGGAATGGAAAATTTCAGTTTAGATATATCATTTTTTTATTGAAGAAATTACAATACAAATAAGCTCTGATTGAATTAGATTTTTTAAGTTAGATTTTGGATTAGTCGACTTGAACATTTCATATTTTTTATTTTGACTTTTGAGCCTTTAAGGCAAGCCATAACAATTAACAACTTCAATTCATCTAATATTTTACTCCCTAGAATATACAATTTCTACCGTTAACAAGGATATCGTGTAATTTCATATTGGACTTAATACTATAATAGTATGGCCTTAGAGTACTAATCTATTAGATCTTTGAAAATTGAACTTATTAATATTGAACACATATGATATGGATATGACTTGATATAAGACATAAGAATTTTGGATTTCCAGATATCCAAAAATTGTAATACTAAATTTGATATCCAATCCAAAATTTGTAAATTTTAAAAGAAAAAATTCAAGTTCAATCCATAATCCAAAAATTCAGATCAAATAACTAAAAAGTTTGGATTTCAAGTTGACTAAAACCATATCCACCCCTAATTTTAGGTGATTTAGTCACCCTTGGTCATGGATGGGTCGAGTCTATGTTGGACGAGTCTATGCAACCAACAAATAAAGGTCATATATAAAATTAAAATTTAATTCAATTTCATATAAATGTATCGTTAACAGATGAATAATTTTAAGCATAAAAAAATGTTAAAGGTAAATTTGATCCAATAGATAAAGGAAAGGAAATTTTTTATCTCATAGATAGAAGAAATATTAAGGACCATTTTGACCTTTTTTCGATTATTCAGTCATTTATGAAATTGGTGAAGATACAATTTCTATATTTTTAAATTTTTAAAGACTCATTTTATCAATTTTTATTCGTTCTTAACCACTAGTTTTACAAATGATAATCTTCATTCCCTAAATCTATGAGGTGTAAGTTTATTAACTAGGAGCACTACCATAAATTGACAATCTAACAAAACTACATTTACATTTTGTGTCTACATTTGGAACAATATACTTAGATTTAATCATGATAAATTGATATAAGTTGATGTATTTTTCTATAAAAGTAAGTAATAATCTAACCTTAATGGATTTTTCCGAGGATCCTCTGATCTATTCATGGAAAGGTGTTGGCAATAAAATTTGGCTGACGGCCCAGGACAGAATGTGGATAAATATTTTCCTTTTAAATTAACCATCCAAACCTACCTAATGTGAAGGGATTATAATACGTTTGATCCCAAAGTAATTGGTAAAGTCTTCTTTTGGTCCTAATTGTGATATATGACCCAATATATTTATTCTTCAATTAATTTAAATGTGTGTTAGTGCCTATTGGTTCCTTTATTTATGTTGTCACGCCCCGAGCCTATACCCTGGGCGGGACCGGCACCCGGAGACCATTTCTGGGCCCAAGCGAACCCTTGGCCTGGCTTTCTTAACTCAGCAGAAACCTAACCCAACAGAATAACTCAATGCAAATGCAAGGTTACAAAACAACTTAACTTATAAAATCTGGCCACAAAGGCAACTCGAATCTCAAAATAGAATATTTACATATAAACATAGATGAGAAACTCAAAACTAACTGACTGACTGTCTATGAAGCCTCTAATATACTGAGATGGATGTTGGGACAGACCCCGCAACATCCTAATAGAACAAAACTAAGTACACAAAATAATTGAGTCCTCCGGAATGCAAGGAGGCTCACCACTGACTCTGGAGTGCT
>JAJOOD010017834.1:0-20780 GCA_029582525.1 Solanum tacnaense
CACACGAAAATCGATAAAATGGGGGGGGGGGTTTACCTTCTTTAGGGCTCGTTTGACCTTTAAAATGGGCCATTTTGGCCGTGAGGGCCAACTGGCTCCATAGGTAAGGTCTTAACGGATGTCGAAGTAAAATTTTGGCAAAAATGAGGTCGGAATTCTTTATCACCAAAAAAGATGGTGACCTATTGCACACGAAAATTAGCTAAATGGGGGGTTTACCTGCTCTAGGGATTGTTTTGTCCGTGAAGGCCAACTGGTTCCATAGATAAGGTCTTAACGGACGTCCAGGTATAACTGTGGCAAAAATGAGGTTGGAATTCCGGATCACCAAAAAATCTGTGGACTATAGCACACCAAAATCGGTAAAATGGGGGGTTTACCTTCTTTAAGGCTCGTTTGACATTGAAAATGGGTCATTCTGGACGTTAGGGCCATCTGGCTCCATAGGTATGGTCTTAACGGACGTCCAGGCAAAATTTTGGCAGGAATGATATCGAAATTCTTTATCACCAAAAAAGATGGTGACCTATAGCATACGAATATCGCCAAAATGGGGGGTTTACCAGCTCTAGGGTTCGTTTAACCTTGAAAATGGGACATTTTGGCCGTGAGGGCCAACTGGATACATATATAAGGTCTTAAAGGACGTCTAGGTATAATTTTGGGAAAAATGAGGTCGGAATTCTGGATTACAAATAAATCCGTGGACTATAGCTAACAAAAATCGGTAAAATGGGGGGTTTACCTGCTCTAGGGATCGTTTGACCTAGACAATGGGTCATTCTGGCCATGAGGGCCAACTGGCTATATAGGTAAGGTCATAAGGACGTCAAAATAAAATTTTTGCAATTATGAAGTCGCAATTCTGGATCACAAAAAAAGATGGTGACCTATAGCACACGAAAATTGGCAAAATGGAGGTTTTCCTGCTCTAGGGCTCGTTTGACCTTGAAAATGGGCCATTTTGGCCGTGAGGCAAACTGGATCCATAGATAAGGGCTTAACGGATGCCTAGGTATAATTTTGGTAAAAATGAGGTCGGAATTTTGGATCACCAAAAAATCTGTGGACTATAGCACACGAAAATCGGTCAAATGAGGGGTTTACCTTCTTTAGGGCTCTTTTGAACTTGAAAATTGTCCATTCTGGCCGTGAGGGCCAACTGGCTCCATAGGTATGGTATTAACGGACGTCCAGGTAAATTTTTTGCAAAAATGATGTCGGAATTCTGGATCAACAAAAAATCCGTGGAATATAGCATACGAAAATTGGTAAAATGTGGGGGTTTACCTTCTCTAGATCTCGTTTGACCTTGAAAATGGGCCATTTTGGCAGTGAGGGAAAACTGGCTCCATAGATAAGGTCTTAACGGACGTCCAGGTAAAATTTTGGCAAAAATAAGGTCGGAATTTTATATCACCAAAAAATCCGTTGACCATAGCAAACAAGAATTGGTAAAATTGGGGGTTTACCTGCTCTAGGGCTCGTTTGACCTTGAAAATGGGACATTTTGGCCGTGAGGGCCAACTGGCTCCATAGGTAAGGTTTTAACGGACGTCCAAGTAAAATTTTGGCAAAGATAAGGTCGGAATTCTTGATCACCAAAAAAGATGTTGACCTATACTACACGAAAATTGGCAAAATGGTGGGTTTACCTGCTCTAGGGCTCGTTTGACCTTTAAAATGGATCATTTTTGCCGTTAGGTCCAACTGTCCCCATAGGTAAGGTCTTAACAGACGTCCAGGTAATGTTTTGGCAAAAATAAGGTTGGATTTCTGGTTCACCAAAAAATCCGTGGACTATAGCACACGAAAATTGGTAAAATATGGGGTTTACCAGCTCTAGGGCTCGTTTGACCTTGAAAATGGGCCATTTTGGCCGTGAGGGCAAATTGGCTCCATAGATAAGGTCTTAACGGGCGTCCAGGTAAAACTTTGGTAAAAATGAGTTCGGAATTCTAGATCACCAAAAAATCTGTTGACTATAACACACGAAAATCGATAGAATTGAGGGTCTAACTGCTCTAGGGCTCATTTGACCTTGAATATGGGCCATTTTGGCCGTGAGGGCCAACTATCTTCATAGATAAGGTCTTAACGAACGTCGAGGTAAAATTTTAGGAAAAATAAGATCGGAAATCTGGATCACCAAAAAATCCATGGATTATAGAACACGAAAATCGGTAAAATAGGGGGTTTACCTGCTCTAGGGCTCGTTTGACCTTGAAAATGGTTCATTTTGGCCGTGAGGGCCAACTGGCTCCATAGGTAAGGTCATAACGAACGTCCAGGTAAAATTATCGTAAAAATGAGGTCGAAATTCTAGATCACCAAAAAATCTGTGGACTATAGCACATGAAAATCAATAAAATGGGGTGTTTTTCTGCTCTAGGGATCGTTTGAACTTGAAAATGGGCCATTCTGGCCGTGAGGGCTAACTGCCTCTATAGGTAAGGTCTTAACGGACATCCAGGTAAAATTTTGGCAAAAATGAGGTCATAATTCTGGATCACCATAAAAGATGGTGACATATAGCACACGAATATTGGCAAAATGGGGGGTTTACCTACTCTAGGGCTCGTTTGACCTTGAAAATGGGCCAATTTGGACGTGAGGGCCAACTGGCTCCATAGGTAAGGTCTTAACGGACGTTCAGGTAAAATTTTGGCAAAAATGGGGAAGGTATTCCGGATTTAAAAAAATCCGTGAACTCTAGCACTCGAATATCGCTAAAATGGGGGGGTTTACCTGCTCTAATGCTCGTTTGACCTTGAAAATGGACCATTTTAGCCGTGAGGGCAAACTGGCTCCATAGATAAGGTCTTAACGGATGTCCAGGTAAAATTTTGGCAAAAATGAGTTCGGGATTCCGGATCACCAAATAATCAGTGGACTATAGCACACGAAAATCGGCAAAATTGGGGGTTTGCCTGCTCTAGGGATCGTTTGACCTTGAAAATGGGCCATTCTGGCCTTGAGGGCCAACTGTCCCCATAGAAAAGGTCTTAACGGACGTCCAGGTAAAATTTTGGCAAAAATGAGGTCGCAATTCTGGATCACCAAAAAAGATGGTGACCTATAGCACACGAAAATCGGTAAAATGGGAGGTTTACATGCTCTAGGGCTCGTTTGACCTTGAAAATTGGCCATTTTACCCTTGAGGCCAAACTGGCTCCATAGATAAGGTGTTAACGGACATCCAGGTAAAATTTTGGCAAAAATGAGGTCGAAATTCTGGATCACCAAAAAAGATGGTGACCTATAGCACACGAAAATCGGCAAAATGGGGGGTTTACCTACTCTAGGGCTCGTTTGACCTTGAAAATGGGCCATTTTGGCCGTGAGGGACAACTCTCTCCATTGATAAGGTCTTAACGGACGTCCAGATAAAATTTTGGCAAAAATGAGGTCGGAAATCCGGATCACCAAAAAATCCGTGGACTATAGCACACGAAAATTGGTTAAATGGGGGGTTTACCTGCTCTAGGGATCGTTTGGCCTTGAAAATAGGTCGTTTTGGCCGTCAGAGCCAACTGGCTCCATAGGTAAGGTCTTAACGGACATCCAATTAAAATTTTGGCAAAAATGAGGTCGAAATTCCAGATCACCAAAAAATTCGTGGACTATAGCACACGAAACTCGGTAAAATGCCGGGTTTACCTGCTCAAGGTCTTGTTTGACATTGAAAATGGGCCATTCTGGCCGTGAGGGCCAACTGGCTCCATATGTAAGGTCTTAACGGATGTCCAGGTAAAATTTTGGCAAAATTGAGGTCGGAAATTTATCACCAAAAAAGATGGTGACCTATAGCATTCGAAAATCGGCAAAATGGGGGGTTTACCTGCTCTATGGCTCGTTTGACCTTGAAAATGGGACATTTTGGCCGTGAGGGCCAACTATCTCCATAGATAAGGTCTTAACGAACGTCCAGATAAATTTTTGGCAAAAATGAGCTTGGAATTCTTTATCACCAAAAAAGATGTTAACATATATCACACCAAAATTGGCAAAATAGGGGGGTTTACCTGCTCTAGGGCTCGTTTGACCTTGATAATGGATCATTTTTGCCGTGAGGGCCAAATGTCCTCATCGGTAAGGTCTTAACGGACGGCCAGCTAGAATTTTGGAAAAAATGAAGTCGAAATTCCTGATCACCAAAAAATCCATGGACTATAGCACACGAAAATCGGTAAAATTGGGGGTTTACCTGCTCTAGCGCTCGTTTGACCTCTAAAATGGGCCATCTTAGCCGTGAGGGGAAACTGGCTCCATATATAAGATCTTAACGGCCATCCAAGTAAAATTTTGGCAAAAATGAGGTCGTAATTCTGGATCACCAAAAAAGATGGTGACCTATAGCACACGAAAATCGGCAAAATGGGGGGTTTACCTGCTCTAGGGCTCGTTTGACTTTGGAAATGGGTCGTTTTGGCCGTCAGGGCCAAGTGGCTCCATAGGTAAGGTTTTAACGGATGTCGAGGTAAAATTTTGGCAAAAATGAGGTCGGAATTCCGGATCACCAAAAAATTTGTGGACTATAGGACACAAAAATCGGTAAAATAGGTGTTTACTTGCTCTAGGGCTCGTTTGACCTTGAAAATAGGCCATTTTGGCCGTGAGGGCCAACTGGCTCCATAGATAAGGTCCTAACGGACGTCCAGGTATAATTTTGGCAAAAATGAGGTCAGAATTCCGAATCACCAAAAAATCTGTGGACTATAGCACACGAAAATTGGTAAAATGGGGAGTTCACCTGCTCTAGGGCTCGTTTGACTTTTAAAATGGGTCATTTTGGTCGTGAGGGCCAACTGGCTCCATAAATAAGGTTTTAAAGGACGTTCAGGTATAATTTTGGCAAAAATGAGATCGGAATTTTGGATCACCAAAAAATCTGTGGACTATAGCAAACGAAAATCGGTAAAATAAGGGGTTTACCTTCTCTATGGCTCGTTTGACTTTGAAAATGGGCCATTCTGGCCGTGATGGCCAACTGGCTCCATAGGTAAGGTCTTAACAGACGTCCAGGTATAATTTGGGCGAAAATGAGGTCGAAATTATTTATCACCAAAAAAGATGGTGACCTATATCACACGAATATTGGCAAAACGGGGGGTTTACCTGCTGTAGGGCTCGTTTGACCTTGATAATGCATCGTTATGGCCATGAGGGCCAAATGTCCTCATAGGTAAGGTCTTAACGGACATCCAGGTAGAATTTTGGAAAAAATGAGGTCGAAATTTTGGATCACCAAAAAATCCGTGGATTATAGCACACGAAAATTGGTAAAATGGGAGTTTACCTGCTCTAGGGTTCATTTTACCTTGAAAATGGGCCATTTTGGTCGTGAGGGCCAACTGGCTCCATTGATAAGGTCTTAACGGATGTCCAGGTATAATTTTGGCAAAAATGAGGTCGGAATTCCGAATTACCAAAAAATCTATGGACTATAGCACACGAAAATTGGTAAAATGGGGGGTTTACCTTCTCTATGGCTCGTTGGAACTTTAAAATGGGCCATTCTGGCCATGAGAGCCATCTGGCTCCATAGGCAAGGTCTTAACAAACGTCGAGGTAAAATTTTGGCATAAATGAGGTCGCAATTCTTTATCACCAAAAAAGATGATGACATATAGCATACGAAAATCGGCAAAATGGGGGGTTTACCTGGTCTAGGGCTCGTTTGACCTTGAAAATTGGCCATTTTGGTCGTGAGAGCCAACTGGCTCCATAGATAAGGTATTAACGGATGTCCAATCAAAATTTGGGTTAAAATAAGGTCGGAATTCTTTATCACCGAAAAAGTTGGTGACCTTTATCACACGGAAATTGGCAAAATGGGGGGGGTTTACCTGTTGTAGGGCTCGTTTCACCTTGATAATGGATCGTTATGGTCGTGAGGGCCAAATGTCCTCATAGGTAAGGTCTTAACGCATGTCCATGTAGAGTTTTGGAAAAAATGAAGTCGAAATTTTGGATCACCAAAAAATCCGTGGACTATAGCACACGAAAATCGGTAAAATGGTGGGTTTACCTGCTCTAGGGATCATTTGACCTTGAAAATGGGCCATTTTAGCCGTAAGGGCAAACTGGCCCCATAGATAAGGTCTTAACGGACGTCCAGGTAAAATTTTGGCAAAAATGAGGTCGCAATTTTGGATCACCAAAAAAGATGGTGACCTATAGCACACGAAAATCGGCAAAATAGGGTGTTTACCGACTCTAAGGATCGTTTGACCTTGAAAATGGGCCATTTTGGTCGTGAGGGAAAACTGGCTGCATAGATAAGGTCTTAACGGACGTCTAGGTATAATTTGGCAAAATTGAGGTCGGAATTCCGAATCACCAAAAAATCCGTGGACTATAGCACACGAAAATCAGTAAAATTGGGGGTTTGCCTGCTCTAGGGCTTGTTTGACCTTGAAAATGAGCCATTCTGGCCGTGAGGGCCAACTGGCTCCATAGCTAAGGTCTTAACGGACGTCCAGGTAAAATTTTGGCAAAAATGAGGTCGGAATTCTGGATCACCGAAAAAGATGGTGACCTATAGCACACGAAAATCGGCAAAATGGGGGGTTTACCTACTCTAGGGCTCGTTTGACCTTAAAAATGGGCCATTTTGGCCGTGAGGGACAACTGTCTCCATATATAAGGTCTTACTGACGTCCATATATAATTTTGGTAAAAATGAGGTCGGAAATCTGGATCACCAAAAAATTCGTGGACTATAGCACACAAAAATTGGTAAAATGGGGGGTTTACCTGCTCTAGGGCTCGTTTGGCCTTGAAAATAGGTTGTTTTGGCCGTCAGAGCCAACTGGCTCCATAGGTAAGGTCTTGACGGACGTCCAATTAAAATTTTGGCAAAAATGAGGTCGGAATTCTGGATCACCGAAAAAGATGGTGACCTATAGCACACGAAAATCGGTAAAATGGAGGATTTACCTTCTCAAGGTCTTGTTTGACCTTGAAAATGGGCCATTCTGGCGGTGAGGGCCAACTGGCTCCATATGTAAGGTCTTAACGGACTTCCAGGTAAAATTTTGGCAAAATTGAGGTCGGAATTTTTATCACCAAAAAAAATGGTGACCAATAGCACACGAAATTCGGCAAAATGAGGGGTTTACCTGCTCTAAGACTCGTTTGACCTTGAAAATGGGCCATTTTGGCCGTGAGGGCCAACTGGTTCCATATATAAGGTCTTAACGGACGTCCAGGTAAAATTTTGGCAAAAATAAGGTCGGAATTCTTTATCACCAAAAAAGATGTTGACATATATCACCCCAAAATTGGCAAAATGAGGGGTTTACCTGCTCTAGGGCTCGTTTGACCTTAATAATGGATCATTTTGGCCGTGAGGGCCAAATGTCCTCATAGGTAAGGTCTGAACAGACGTCCAGGTAGAATTTTGGAAAAAATGAGGTCGAAATTCCGGATCGCCAAAAAATCCATGGATTATAGCACACGAAAATTGGTAAATTTGGGGGTTTTCCTGCTCTAGGGCTCGTTTGACCACTAAAATGGGCCATTTTACCCGTGAGGACAAACTGGCTCCATAGATAAGATCTTAACGGACGCCCAGGTAACATTTTGGCAAAAATGAGGTCGCAATTCTGGATCACCATAAAAGTTGGTGACCTATAAAGCACGAAAATCGGTAAAATGGGGGGTCTACCTGCTCTAGGGCTCGTTTGACTTTGGAAATGGGTCGTTTTGGCCGTAAGGGCCAACTGGCTCCATAGGTAAGGTCTTAACGGACGTCGAGGTAAAATTTTGGCAAAAAAGAGGTCGGAATTCCGGATTACCAAAAGCCAATGAATAGTATAAATTTATCTTCGCAATCTAGTAAGATTGCTAAATTAGAAAATGATTTACAAAACTGGAGCATACCAGAGGAACCTTTTAAAAAGATTTACCATTTAGGTAATTTTAGTTATCTTACTTGTCGAAATATTTAGAAATTATTCAACTCCTTAAGGAAAATGATATAAATCATTATAAATCAAATTATAACTATTTGCCTATTGGTTTAGTACAGGTTGCTGTAAAGCCTCTCTTTAGAAAAGGCCTTGATATTCCTGTTTGTGTCATCCTTAGAGATGGCAGGTTTTAAAATTTTGATGATTCTATGTTAGGAGTTTTGCAGAGTAATCTTGCTGATGGGCCAGTTTACTTTAATTGTTATTCTAATTTCTCTGTTGACATTAATGATCCTAATGTCATGGATTCATTGACCCTCAATGTCAAAACCAAAAACTTGAACAGCAAAATCAATACTCGTGAAATAGCTATTATTTACCGAGTGTATTATCGTCTCATGAAAACTCACCTTGCTCCTAAAGCTCGTCATGCAAGTATAAGGGGTGAGACTATGCTTATGGAAGCCAACCATGAACATAGCTCTATCTTTGTTCCTCGAACTTTACAATGGAAAGATATACTCTCCAGTAATGATTGGCGTTTTGAAAACATAACTCAACCCTTTGGTTCACACTCTGAGCGATCACAGATCGAAAGAGTTATTCAGTTTCCAGATGGGTCTATTGAACTCAAATTCTTAGACAATCCGGCAAGAAGATCTTCTTCGAATCGAAGGTCGTCCTGGTCCCCTTCTACGTCGTGTCCTTCGAGATCCGTTCCCAGACCACCTTCATCTTCAAAAACCCCGGAGGAAGTAGATGATGATGAAGACATTTCTGTTGCTGACAACAGTAAAGGTAAAGTCACAGGAGTAGACTTTTCAGGTAATGTACCCAAAGTATTTTACCAAGATATTCCAGGTAGTCCTACTGCAAGTGAGATGGAACCTCCCAAGGAAAATCCATCCTGGTTAGGAATGCTCAAAGTGAACAAAACCTTTGAACCCAACTCTGGCATCTTACAAGAACAATGGACTCATCCTGACAATCAAGTAAAGAGAAAATGGTATGTTTCTTCTTATACTCTTAAGCAAAGAGAATCCTTTAGAGATTTATGGATGAAGGACATGAGAAGAATTGGTTGTGAAATCGAATTCTTCAAATGGTTTGAAATGACTGGTAGGATTGAAAATTGTACTGAGTCATTACAAGTTATCATTAACAAGTGGTACACTGCTTCTAATAAAGTTATTGAATCCATCACCTCTCCCCTGGAAGGAATTAACATTCCTATTGCAGGTACAGTAATCAAAGCTTCTCCCTTCAAAGAGAAAAGTGATAAGGCAGGTGGACCACTCACATCTGCAGATAGTGACAGAGTAGTTGAACAAAACAATTACTCTAATCAAATCCTTCATACTATCTCTAGACAAATAGAAGATACTAAAACTAGCCTCAGTGGCAGGCTAACTCCGGTTTCTACTTCTTCCAACCATAATATAGAAACCTATCCAGGATTCAAAATCCCTGAATTTTCCAAAGAAAAATTCCCAAAACTTTATGATACTTCTGAAGTAACAGGAAACATCATTGAAAAAGTCAATGCACAGCTCAACAATTTCAACATCTCTGTAAAGGAGGATAAAATTTCAAAAAAGGTTTCTACCCTCCATGAAGAACCCAATTCCAAAACCCAAGAGAAATCCAATCTTCTCTAAAAGCTTGCCAGTAGTCGTTTTCACAATATGAAAAACTACCATGATAAACCATCTTTCCCAGACTTACAATATGAGGAAAATGCCTTTTTATCCACTTCCTCTCACGAAGGAAGAAGCATCACTGAATGGAATATTGATGGCCTACCTGAGCATCAAGTTTACAATAAACTCCATGAAATGGGTGTGGCTATTACTGCATATAAAATGTGTGGGTCAGCAGACAGAGATGCTGCTAATATGGTCATTGCAGGTTTCACAGGAATGTTGAAACATTGGTGGGATAATTATTGCACTGATGAGATCAAGCAACTCATTGTTAACGCCACCGCAACAGAGATAGTTGTAAAAATGGAAGGTAATACACCATCCACTTCTACTGTCACAAGAGAAGATGCTTGTGCTACTTTGCTTTACCACATTGCCAAACACTTTATTGGAGAACCAAAGTTGTTCCAAGACAGGAGTCTCCAAATCCTAAACAATCTGAGTTGTCCCAATTTAGACAAATTCATCCATTACAAACATGCCTTTCTCAGTAAGGTCATAATTCGTCCAGATTGCAATTTGGATTTCTGGAAAGAACGATTCATCAGTGGCTTGCCCCCTCTCTTTGCAGATAAGGTAAGAACAAAAATCCAAGATCGCAATAATGGTAATATTCCCAATGGCAATCTTACTTATGGTGATTTGGTAAGCACCATCAATATTGTAGCCCTTGAGCTTTGCACAGATATTAAACTCAAACATCAGCTCAAGAAAGAACAATCTTCATCCAGAAAGGAACTTGGAAGTTTCTGTAGGGATTTTGGTTTTATCACTCCACCAGATAAAATCAAAAAAGACAAAAAGGAAAAATCCCATAGGAAGAAGTCTCGAAGAAGAGACGATTGTACCAGGCCTAAGAAAAAGAAATCTAGGTCCAAGAGACCTAATGATGCCAAAGTAGATGTATGTTGGACTTGTGGCAAGACTGGTCATAAAGCCAATGAATGTCGCTCCAAAACCAAGAAAAAGAAGATTAATCTTCTTAATATCGATGAAGAAACCAAAGGTAAACTTCTTGCTATTCTTGATGAACCTTTTTTCTGAATCTTCAGGTGCTTCTGATGAGTATAGTGATGACGAAGACATTGATCTTGATTATGATTCAGATGCCAGCCAATCAGGAAAAGATTGCACTTGCACCGAAGCTTTCTGTACTTGTGATATTACACCCCAAATTCGAGTACTTTTGGACCATTCGAAAGAAGCTCTCTTTGATGTCATCCAACACATTAATGATAATGAGGCTAGGAATCGTTTTCTCCTAGAACTCAAAAATCTTCTTCTCAATAAGGACAAACCCAAAACCCGTTCGATAATTGAACCTTTCAGTATGAAACAAATCATGAATCGTTCAGATAACCTTTCCGAACCATCTATTTCAGATCTTCGTCATGAAGTATCTAGTCTCAAAGAAGAGATTAAAAATATTAAATCTCAACTTTGTATTGTCGAAACTGACATCCTCACAAATCAAGTTCCTAAAAGAGCTGCCTTCCATGACCTTGATTCTAACCAGAGTTCTTCTCACGAAGACCTTGATGATAACATTGGTATTGATCCCCCCCAATATCAAAAATGATCATTTAGCCGAACCTTTTGTTACCAATACAGGTAATGATACCTCCTCCTCTGCAGCACCAACAGTAACGGTAATTTCTTCTATTAGACCACAAAGTCATCATATACCTGTGAAAATAGTCGTTAGTAAACATTTTGTTATTAACAAAATTGCTTTGCTTGACAGTGGTGCAGATAGAAATTGCATTGTAAAAGGTATTGTTCCAACTAAGTATTTACAAAAAAGTACTTCAAAACTATACTCCGCTACAGGAGAACCTTTGAAAATAAATTACAAGCTCTCCAAAGCTCATATTTGCAATAATGGCATTTGTCTAACAAATGATTTTGTTATTACTGAAGTTATCAATGAAGATATTATTCTTGGAATACCTTTTATCACTCAGATAAAACCTTATTTTACTGACCTTGACGGTATTACTACTACTATTCTTGGAAAAGATTTACATTTTCCTTTTGTTAAAACCCTTTCACAAGATGAAAGTAATTTTGTAAGAGAAAACACCGTTTTCAGAATTAATAACCTTTCACAACATATCACCTTTTTAAAGGATGAAATTCGTGTTAAGAAAATCGAACAGATTTTAAAAACTTCGGAGATAGTTACTAAGATAGCTAATCTTCAAGAAAAATTTGAAAAAGAAATATGTTCTGATTTTCCTAATGCTTTTTGGGAACGTAAGAAACATATAGTTGATTTACCATACATTGAAGGATTCAATGAACAGGCTATTTCCACTAAGGCAAGACCTATTCAGATGAATCATGAAATGATGGAATTTTGTAAAAAGGAGATTGATACTCTTTTAAAAAATAACATTATTAGGATTTCTAAATCCCCTTGGAGTTGCTCTGCTTTCTATGTCAACAAAAACGCAGAGAAAGAAAGAGGAGCACCAAGACTTGTAATCAATTACAAGCCATTAAATTCTGTTTTAAAATGGATCAGGTATCCCATACCTAACAAACGAGATCTTTTAAAAAGAACTTTTAAAGCCAACATTTACAGCAAATTTGATATGAAATCAGGATTCTGGCAAATTCAGATTTCGGAAAAAGACAAGTATAAAACTGCTTTCAATGTCCCATTCGGATAATATGAATGGAATGTTATGCCTTTTGGGCTCAAGAATGCTCCTTCGGAATTCCAGAATATCATGAATTCTATATTCAGTGATTACTCTTATATGTCGATTGTTTATATTGATGATGTGTTAATCTTTTCAGAGAACATTGATTCCCATTTCAAACATCTCAACACTTTCTTCAAAGTTATAAAAAATAATGGTCTAGTTGTCAGCGCCAAGAAAATGGTATTATTCCAAACCACCATTAGGTTTTTAGGTCATGATCTTTATCAAGGCACTTATAAACCTATTTGCAGAGCCATTGAGTTCTCTTCTAAATTCCCAAATGAAATCCCTGACAAAACCCAGCTTCAGAGATTCTTAGGAAGTCTAAATTATGTAGCTGATTTTATTCCAAAAGTCAGACAAACTTGTGAACCTCTGTATAAGAGACTTAGGAAAAACCCAGTTCCCTGGAGTACCGAACAAACTCAAGCTGTCATCCTAGTCAAAGCTCTTGTACAAACCATTCCATGTTTAGGGATCCCTAATCCAGATGCCTTTATGATTGTTGAAACTGACGCATCTGATGCAGGCTATGGAGGAATTCTTAAACAAAAAGTAGATCTTGAATCAACAGAGCAATTAGTCCGTTTCACATCAGGAATCTGGAATTTCGCACAAAAAAATTATTCTACTGTTAAAAAGGAAGTCTTATCTATCGTGCTATGTATCACGAAGTTTCAAGACGATCTTATTAATAAAGAATTTTTATTAAGAGTAGATTGTAAATCTGCTAAAGAGATTTTACAAAAAGATGTTAAAAATTTTGTTTCTAAACAAATCTTTGCTAGATGGCAAGCTCTACTATCTAGCTTTGATTTTGAAATTGAGTTTATTAAAGGAAAAAACAATTCTCTACCTGATTTTCTAACCTGTGAATATTTGCAGGGTAAACATGAGGCCGTTTAGACCAATCACTCCTTCTAAAGGAGAAAACAATCTCCCAAAAGCAAAAATGGCTAGACCATTTGTTCCTCCCCCACTCACTCCAGCAAAAGCTGAACCTTCAGTTAGGCCTGAACTAACCTTCCAAAATAAGTTCACAGCATTAGCTGATTTTCCAAGGCTACCTTGCCCTACTCAACCAAAGCTTACAAAGCTTCTTTGTCCACCTCAACCAAAGTTGATCAACCTCAGACCAACAAAAACTCCAGTCCAAGAGGCATCTTCTAGTTCGGTCCAAACCAAAGGTAGTTATGCTATGAAGACGCCTAAATCCTTTGCCCAAGCGGTTAATCCTGAATTAACCAAAACTATCCCTACTAAAGTCATTCCAAAAGAAGAATCTTTTGAATTTATTGTCTCACAGACATTACCTTTAATGGCCCTCAATAAAGATTATGAAAATTTTGACATAGGCACTTTGATCAAACTGTGCTACACAGATTTCAACTATGTGGATACTGAAAATCCATTGAAAACCAGAAGATTTTATGAAGCTATTCTTATAGACACGGACTCTATAGAAATTGAGCATTCTAGAGATGCTAATAATTATATTCAATATTCAAGGTTTACTATCAAGAAGATCTTGGATCCTTTTGAATGGTTTGCAGATCATCTACACACTCCTATTGCACTGACAATGGCTCACAGACCCCAGACTTATAATTGGTATGATTATAAGGCAGCTTGGATGAACTTTCTTTATTTGAGGCCAAGACATACTTGGTTCGTGAAGTATAGTTCTAGTATTACTAAGACTACCATTCCCAAATGGTTCTATGAATGGTGGAACTTATTTGGAGGAATTGAGAAAATTCTCCCACAACAATTTCTCAACAGGTTTGAAGAATTCCAAACCAAAGAAGGAATTACTACTTTACCAGAGCATATTAAATTATGCAAATATTATATTCAAAGGCGAATATCCTATATTATTACTTGGAACTTCTCTAAGAATAATGTAGATCGTATTCAATATTTGAGCAAACAAATCCAAGTTAAAGGTTGGGTTCCCAAACAACCAAATGCTAAGGTTCAAGAGAAGGCTAGATCTTCTTCCAAGAAATTATCCAAAGCAGCTCTCAAACAGAAATTGAAAGAAGCAATGGATAACCTAGATGATTATGATGAAGATCAAATCATGAAGATGATTAAAGACGCAACTTCCACAGAAAGCAGCAGTGAAGATAATGGTGATATGTGTAATCCTAAAGGTTTAGCCTTGGCTTACATGGAACCTGATTATGAATAGGAAAAAGACCCTTGTGGAAAAATAGAGGCAAAGCCGGAATTATTTTTCCATATAGTGGCATTTCACTATTCTAAATTAGCATCCAATGAGAAGCTACAAGACAAAATACCTTTGGAAAAGACATTTCCATTATCTCTACTTTATCAAAAGAAGATTCCCATTCAACCATTTCCGACAAAAGAAGTAAAGAACATTGTTTCCACTATCTTTTAGTAGGACCCATGATTAGTGTCGGCAACTTCTTAGCCGTCCATTTGTATGCCTAAGATATAAAGGCAATCTCCCATTTCTCCTATAAAAGGAGCATTAGTCTTCCCTTTAGAGGCATCGGATAGTTTTCCAATTCTGAAAACCTCTCTCCTTCTCTCTCTATTGTATTCTATTTTCTATGTTCTTGCTTGCAATGTTTGGAGTTCATCAATAAACGTCAGTTGTTTGTAAGTTCTTTCTCTTTTTAATTTCGCATAATTTAAGATCCTTTTTATGGTATCAAAGCCACGTTGGCAGTATACGTATTTAGTATGAGCAGCTAAATACATATACTGTCTAAGGCATGGCAAAATTATTCTAATGTAGTATTTTAATAATTTCCAGCATGTTGTTCGTATATATTTGTCTATTATTATACTTATCATGTTCCTATATTTTGTTTCTATACTTGGTGTGAGGTATTCGTTCTTTCCTATGAGTATGAGGTATCCGATTAATATCCGGAGCATACGTTGGTCAGCCGTATTCAGTAAGGTCGCTGTAGCCAGGAGGGAATTTAGACCTGTTTGATGGTGGTCCCGTAGCTAAGAAAACTCTAGGAAGAGAACTGTTGTAAAACCAAGAGAACCTCCCTTAGAAACATTATTTGGATCTTTGATATGTATCTTAATATTCTTTATATACTTGCTGGCATGTTGATTATTATTTCTATACTTATTAAAACAAATTTTGTCTTGTAAGCCCTTTAGACAGTATTTTAATCATATGGAAAATAACCAAAATATTTTGAATAGTATAAATTTATCTTCGCAATCTACTAAGATTGCTAAATTAGAAAATGATTTACAAAACTGGAGCATACCAGAAGAACCTTTGAAAATAAATTACAAGCTCTCCAAAGCTCATATTTGCAATAATGGCATTTGTCTAACAAATGATTTTGTTAGCCCTCACGGCCAAAACGTCCCATTATAAAGGTCAAATGTACACCAGAGCAGGAAAACCCCCAATTTTGCCGATTTTCGTGTGCTATAATCCATGGACTTTTTGGTGATCTGGAATTCCGACATAATTTTTGCCAAAATTTTTCATAGACGACTGTTAAGAACTTAGCTATGGAGCCAGTTAGCCCTCACGGCCAAAACATCCCATTTTGAAGGTCAAATGTGCCCCAGATCAGGTAAACCCCCCACGGTCGATTTTCGTGTACTATAGTCCATGGACTCTTTGGTTATCTGGAATTTCGACCTCATTTTTGCAAAAAAATTTCGTGGACATCCGTTAAAACCTTAGCTATGGAGCCAGTTATCCCTCATGGCCAAAACGTCCCATTTTAAAGGTCAAATGTGCCCCAAAGCAGGAAAACCCTTAATTTTTCCAATTTTCGTGTGCTATAGTATATCGACTTTTTGGTGATCTCGAATTCCAACATAATTTTTGCCAAATTTTTTTTTCATGGATGACCGTCAAGACCTTAGCTATGGATCCTGTTAGCTCTCACAGCCAAAACGTCCCATTTTGAAGGTCAAATGTTCCCCAGAGCAGGAAAACCCCTAATTTTGCCGATTTTCGTGTGCTATAGTCCATGGACTTTTTGGTTATCTGGAATTTCGACATAATTTTTGCCAAATTTTTTCGTGGACGTCCGTTAAGACCTTAGCTATGGAGCCAGTTAGACCTTATTGCCAAAACGTCCCATTTAAAAGATCAAATGTGCCGCAAAGCAGGAAAACCCTTAAATTTTCCAATATTCGTGTGCTATAGTCCATTGACTTTTTGGTGATCTCGAATTAGACATAATTTTTGCCAAATATTTTTTTGATGGATGACTGTTAAGACCTTAGTTATGGATCCAGTTAGCTCTCACGGCCAAAACGTCCCATTTTGAAGGTCAAATGTGCCCTAGAGCAGGTAACCTCTCCATTTTGCCGATTTTCGTGTGCTACAGTCCATGGACTTTTTGGTGATCTGGAATTTCGACATAATTTTTGCCAATAATTTTCGTGGACGTTCGTTAAGACTTTAGCTATGGAGCCAGTTAGCCCTCACGGCCAAAACGTCCTATTTTAAAGGTCAAATGTGCCCCAGAGTCGGAAAACAACCAATTTTCTGATTTTCGTGTGCTATAGTCCATGAACTTTTTGGTGATCTGGAATTCCGACATAATTTTTGCGAAAATTTTTCGTGGATGACCGTTAAGAGCTTAGCTATAGATCCAGTTAGCTTCACGGCCAAAATATCCCATTTTGAAGGTCAAATGTGACCCGAATCAGGTAAACCCCCAATTTTGCCGATTTTCGTGTGCTATAGTCCATGAACTTTTTGGTGATCTGGAATTCCGACATAATTTTTGTCAAAATTTTTTGTGGACGTCCGTGAAGACCTTAGCTTTGGAGCCAGTTAGCCCTCATGGCCAAAACGTCCCATAATAAAGGTGAAATGTACCCCAGAGCAGGAAAACCCCCAATTTTGCCGATTATCGTGTGCTATAGTCCATGGACTTTTTGGTGATACAGAATTTCGTGCTCATTTTTGCAAAAAGTTTTCGTGGACGTTCGGTAAGACCTTAGCTATGGAGCTAGTTATCCCTCACGGCCAAAACATCCCATTTTGAAGGTCAAATGTGCCCCAGAGCAGGTAAACACCCCATTTTGCCGATTTTTGTGTGCTATAGACCACAGACTTTTTGGTGATCTGGAATTCTGACATATTTTTTGCCAAAATTTTTCTTGGACATCCGTTAATACCTTAGTTATGGAGCCAATTAGCCCTCACGGCCAAAACATCCACTATAAAGGTCAAATGTGCCCCAGGGTAGGAAATCCCCAATTTTGCTGATTTTCGTGTGATATAGTGCATGGACTTTTTGGTGATCTGGATTCCGACATAATTTTTGCCAAAAATATTCGTGGAAGACCGTTAAGACCTTAGCTATGGAGCCAGTTAGCCCTCACAGCCAAAACATCCCATTTTGAAGGTCAAATGTTCCCCGGATCAGGTAAACCCCTCATTTTGCCGATTTTCGTCTGCTGTAATCCATGGACTTTTTGGTGATCCGAAATTTTGACATAATTTTTGCCAAAATTTTTTGTGGACGTCCGTTAAGACCATAGCTATGGAGCCAGTTAGCCCTTAAGGCCAAAACATCCCATTTTAAAGGTCAAATGTGCCCCAGAGAAGGAAAACCCCCAATTTGGCCGATTTTCGTGTTCTATAGTCTATGGACTTATTGGTGATCTGGAATTCCGACTTTCTTTATGCAAAAAGTTTTCTTGGACGTCCGTTAAGACCTTTGTTATGGAGGCAGTTAGCCCTCACAGCCAAAACATCCCATTTTGAAGGTGAAATGTGCCCCAGAGCAGAAAAACCCCCAATTTTACCGATTTTCGTGTGCTATAGTCCATGGACTTTTAGGTGATCTCGATTCCGACATAATTTTTGTCAAAAAATTTCGTGGACGTCCGTAAAGACCTTAGCTATAGAGCCAGTTAGCCCTCACAGCTAAAACGTCCCTTTATAAAGGTTAAATATGCCCTAGAGCAGGAAAACCCCAAATTTAATCGATTTTCGTGTGCTATAGTCAATGGACTTTTAGGTGATCTGGAAATACGACATAATTTTTACCAAAATATTTCGTGGACGTCCGTTAAGACCTTAGCTATGGAGCCAATTAGCCCTCACGGCTAAAAGGTCCCATTTTAAAGGTCAAATTTGCCCTAGAGAGGGAAAATTCACGATTTTGCCGATTTTCGTGTGCTATATCCATGGACATTTTGGTGATTTGGAATTCCGACATAATTTTTGCCAAACTTTTTCGTGGACGTCCGTTAAGACCTTAGATATGGAGCCAGTTAGCCCTCACGGCTAAAACATCCTATTTTGAAGGTCAAATGTGCCCCAGAGAATGAAAACCCCCTATTTTGCCGATTTTCGTGTGCTATAGGTCATGGACTTTTTGGTGATTTAGAATTCCGACCTCATTTTTGCAAAAGGTTTTCGTGGACGTCCGTTAAGACCTTAGCTATGGACCCAGTTAGCCCTCACGGCCAAAACTTCCCATTTTAAAGGTCAAATGTGCCCCATAGCAGGAAAACCCCAATTTTGTCGATTTTCGTGAGCTATAGTCCTTGTACTTTTTGGTGATCTAAAATTTTGAGATAATTTTTGCCAAAATTTTTTGTGGACGACCGTTAAGACTTTAGGTATGGAGGAAGTTAGCCCTCACGGCCAAAACATACCATTTTGAAGGTCAAATGTTCCCCAGATCAGGTAATCCCCCCATTTTGGCGATTATCGCGTGCTATAGTCAATGGACTTTTTGGTGTTTTTGAATTTCGACTTCATTTTTGCAAAAAGTTTTCGTGGACGTCCGTTAAGACCTTAGTTATGGAGCCAGTTAGCCCTCACGGCCAAAACGTCCCATTATAAAGGTCAAATGTACTCCAGAGCAGTAAACCCCCAATTTTTAACGATTTTTGTGTGCTATAATACATGGACTTTTTGGTGATCTGGATTTCGTCATAATTTTTGCCAAAATTTTTCGTGGACGTCCGTTAAGACCTTACCTATGGAGCCAGTTAGCCCTCACGGCTAAAACGTCCCATTTTAAAGGTCAAATGTGCCCCAAAGCAGGAAAACCCTCAATTTTACCAATTTTCGTGTGCTATAGTCCATGGACTTTTTGGTGATCTGGATTCTGACATTATTTTTCCCAAAATTTTTCGTGGACGTCCGTTAAGACCTTAGCTATGGAGCCAGTTAGACCTCACGGCCAAAACATCCCATTTTTAAGGTCACATTTGCCCCAGAGCATGAAAACCCTCAAGTTTACCGATTTTAGTGTGCTATAATCCACGGACTTTTTGGTGATCTGGAATTCCGACATAATTTTTGCCAAAATTTTTCGTGGACGACCGTTAAGACCTTAGATATGGAGCTATTTAGCCCTCACGGCTAAAACTTCCCATTTTAAAGGTCAAATGTTCCCCAGAGTAGGAAAATCCCCAATTTTGTCGATTTTCGTGTGCTATAGTCTATGAACTTATTGGTGATCTGGATTCCGATATAATTTTTACCAAAAATTTTCGTGGACGACCGTCAAGAGCTTAGCTATGGAGCCAGTTAGCCCTCACGGCCAAAACATCCCATTTTGAAGGACAAATGTTCCCCGGATTAGGTAAACCCCCTATTTTGCCAATTATCGTATGCTATTGTCCACGGACTTTTCAGTGATCTAGAATTTTGACATCATTTATGGAAAAAGTTTTCGTGGACGTCCGTTAAGACCTTAGCTATGGAGCCAGTTATCCCTCACGGCCAAAACATCCCATTTTGAAGGTTAAATGTGCCCCAAATCAGGTAAACCCCCCATTTTGCCGATTTTCCTGTGCTATAGTCCACAGACTTTTTGGTGATCTGGATGTTTAACATAATTTTTGCCAAAATTTTTCGTGGACGTCCGTTAACACCTAAGCTATGGAGCCAGTTAGCCCTCACGGCCAAAACATCCCATTTTGAAGGTTAAATGTGCCCCAAATCAGGTAAACCCCCCATTTTGCCGATTTTCCTGTGCTATAGTCCACAGACTTTTTGGTGATCTGGATGTTTAACATAATTTTTGCCAAAATTTTTCGTGGACGTCCGTTAACACCTAAGCTATGGAGCCAGTTAGCCCTCACGGCCAAAACATCCCATTTTGAAGGTTAAATGTGCCCCAAATCAGGTAAACCCCCCATTTTGCCGATTTTCCTGTGCTATAGTCCACAGACTTTTTGGTGATCTGGATGTTTAACATAATTTTTGCCAAAATTTTTCGTGGACGTCCGTTAACACCTAAGCTATGGAGCCAGTTAGCCCTCACGGCCAAAACATCCCATTTTGAAGGTTAAATGTGCCCCAAATCAGGTAAACCCCCCATTTTGCCGATTTTCCTGTGCTATAGTCCACAGACTTTTTGGTGATCTGGATGTTTAACATAATTTTTGCCAAAATTTTTCGTGGACGTCCGTTAACACCTAAGCTATGGAGCCAGTTAGCCCTCACGGCC
>JAJOOD010017835.1:0-14078 GCA_029582525.1 Solanum tacnaense
CTTATAATCTATATATTATAATTTACATATATAATAATTTTAAAAAATCGATGAAATGCTATCTTGTGACATCAGTTGGGACAAGGTATACGCTAGCTTAGTGGGGAATTTAGAGATTTTTTCATAAAACTAGATATTTTATGTATATATTTTTTTAAATTTGTATTATATTATATTTTGACACCTGTAAGATCTCTAACTGGTCCACATGATTAAATGGTGAGCTTTTGACCTTAAGGAATAAGGATCAATTTTCACTTGATACATTCTTTTTTGTGCACCCATGTTCGGATCAATTCCCACTTAATATATTTTCTTTGGTGCACCCATATTCGAAAAATCCTAAATTTGACTGTGCGCTAGCTAGCCCATCTATTACACATAAAATTGAATGGTACAAAATAGAAGAGAGGAAGATTCCTTACGGGATAAACATTATTTGTTTTGAAATGATCATATGTTCATAGAAATGTGGCAAAAAGATCAATAACCCTTTTGTCATACTGTTTTTTTTTTTTTTTTTTAAAATAGATATATGCTTTGAAATTTTCTAGTACCATCTTTAGTGTAACCAAATCCTTTCACGTATATTTTAAAAAAAGTTCAACATTTGTTGGTTCAGACACTTATAACTAGTTACAATTACAATCATAGTTGATACTTATACAATTAGAGGTGGTGATGTAGTAATAAATATTCCTCCATTCTAAATTAAAAATTTCAAATTCAAACATGAATATGAAATTGCTTTCAGTTGAAACGTTTTACCTCTAAAGTGGAACTTTTTAATATGAATTTAAATTAACAGGGCCTCAAAACTCTCATGTCAATAAGCATAACTTGCTTCATAGTAGAATATTTCCGCTACATAATTCTATAAATTTAAACAATGTTCAGAAAAACATTAATTTAGTCTTTTTAGTTACGCTCCCAATCACATTTAAAAATATATTTGCAATGTTTATGTCAACTGATAGATTGTAGATGTATAACACATATTTCACTTTTTTTTATTACTTAGCTATAATAAACTTATACCTCATCAAATTAATTAACCGCAATAAGTTGTACGTATTAATTTTGATATAAACGATACGAATAAGTATTTATTATATAATAGACTGATACAACCTTGAGTAGATATTGGTTCCTTCTAAATTTTTTTAATTTATTGCTTTAGTTAAATTAATAAATTTACTCAAAAATAATTGTTATTTAAAAAAAAATCAAATCTGTCATAACTAAATAATTCATGACATATCCTAAAAAGCCTTACCTATCTGCAGAAAGCATAATGATTAATGCTACAAATAAAAAAAAGGATCAGAAGATTATATACCAACCTAAATTGATAAGGAGATATGGGAACACATCGATTTTTTAATCGCTAATTAAACTTTAGTCAGTAATCAGTATTTTAAGACTAATAAAATGTAATTGCTTTTTAATATAGAAATGTTATTTGGATGATAATACCTTAGACTAAACCATGTAAATATTCAAAATCATCGAAATACCCTGTGAAAATTGGAATACATACCCTTTTTTTTTTTGTTGGAAATTTACATAATTCACATTAGTTTAGGAGCTAATTACTTAGTTACATTCTAATTTGTAATATTACATATCTTATAAGATTTTAGTGCGTTCAGATACGTCAAGATATATGTATCTAAGATACACGAGGTCAAAATCAGGTATAGTTTGTTCTAAATACATTATATCCAAGTGAATTCGTATGTATCTGGGATACATAACAAATTTCACCCGTCTCCCTTACCTCTCTCCCATCTCGCTTCATAATTACACTTTTTTTTAGGTACATTTCAATAAATATCTAAATATTAACCAGCGATCCAAAAATTGACGATCCGAGCTAAATTTTGCAAAATTTATCTTTATGACACATAATGATTGTCGATAGCTATAGCCAACGGGCGCAATAGCTAGTCATTACTTAAAGAGAAAAATTAGAGCCGTCTGTCTAGGGATTGTGTGCTGGCTGTCTCCTAACAAGGAAAAAAGGCCATCATGCACTTTGGAAAAAAAAAGATACTTATCTTAAAAGATAAATATCTCTACGATCAGAGGCGAAATCAAAATTTTAATCTTACAAGTTCTGAACGTTATAACAATTGAGTTCTAAACTTAATATTTAACATATTTAATATACTGTTAGTATTTGAACAAAAATTACTGAATTCAGCTAAACTCGTATCTAGACTTTTAGCTTTGTCAAGTGTACAATTACATGTCATAATGAAATGAAAGGTGAGAGAAAAAAAAGTAAATTTGACTTGATTCTTCTCCAGCTTCCAGGGGGGGTTAGTGAGTGAGATAGAACTATGTGTAAAGTTAGAAAGTGTTATATTTGTGACCATCAAAAATGATCTTTTTATGCACTTTGGAATCTATGGAGAAGCATGTGCATATCCAACAATGATCCACAATATGCTATACTATCATGTTGATCTCAAAGTGGCGGTCCTTCAGAGAGAGATATGTTAAAGTTTTATATAAACTAATAAGGTAACCAATGTTATTTTATCAGTCAGAATTTGAAGTTTATGATTATTGATCAACTAGTCATTAAACTCATAACTCAATATAACTACTGAATTCACTCCGTTTAAATTCGTATCTAATATTATAACTCCGCCCTATTTATTAGTTAAAAGTTTATTATATTTGTGTTTGTGTACGACTTAAGACTTTTTTTTTTGTCGTATATTGTTTTTTTTTTTTCACTTTGGGAGTAGGACATTGTTGAGTGCTCTGGTACATGATTCTTTCATTGTCTATCTCTATCAAATGTATATTTTAATTCCCCATGCCACAATGGTACTTAAGAAAAGTCATTCTCATACATGCAATTGCATGCATTGTACTTTTACCCTTTATATGCATGCATAAAAACCTCACCCTCCACTCTCCTCTCCCAAAGATAGTGGAAAAATATCGTGTATAAAGTAAACGAACTTTGGTTACTAATTTCCTATCTTAATTATTTGGCAAAATACCTAAACCCTCCCTAAACTTGAAACGACTTATTATTTAGTTGCACGTCTAAATTATCAGTTCTCTTAATATAATTATCCTTTCGATTTGGTACGAATGATAGTTACATACCCAAAAAACTATGACGGTAGCCACATCAAAGTCTAGGGGGTAACATCAAGTTTAGAAGGATAATTAAGACTACTGATAGTTTAAGTATGCAACTGAACTTTGCATTTTTGAAATTTATGTGTATTTTGGTTTACGTTCACTTGTGCAAAGGGTTAACTACTCTTGTAAAGCTAAATAAACTCTTTCCACCCTCTTTTCGATGTCAACCTAAGGACCTATGTTAATGTTTTGGAAAAGGGATGTTCGCCTTTTGTAACAAATAGACTCACGAGACTGACTACTATATGTTCTTACTTGACCTTATCGGCCTATGAATTAAGATTTTGCATCAAATTATGTAAAAGAAAAAGAACTACTAAAACTAATCAAAGAATTAGGGGAAAATGGCCCCATTTGATTTAGGTATGATGATGCTATGGGGTGGGGAAGTAAGCGTATTTTCAGTTCATATGATGGCAATTGATCACGCCTAAGATGTTAAAGTGAAATAGAACTTTTCAAAAATGGAGATTCATTATTGTTAAATTCAGATTTAGGAGTTATGATTAATTAGGGGAATTTTAAAAAAACTTACAACAAAATATTTTGCATTCATGTACACAGCTACCATAGGAATTGGCATCTGCACAAAAGTACAACAAATGTTGTTAGGTACATAAACAACATGTACCTAGTAAATATCACCAATCGATCTGATTGTAATATCTTAAAAAATTCAGATAAGATTTTAAATTGTTAAATTTTGAGTAATTCTATATGTAAGGTCCTAGTACAAAGTAAATTTTGAAATTTTTGAGTTAAATGAATGATGGCCACATATATATACAATCATATAGATATACGAGTCGTATGTCAAGTCACATGTAAAATACCTACGAATTGGAAATTTAGGGGTTCACTATTAAAATTTTCCTAAAAGCAACGGTCAAAAGCGATGAATTACGATGTTTTTTTTTGGTAAAAAAATATTGTGAAGGCGATGCAATCCGTTTCATCGCTTTTGTCCTCGATCTTTGGCTTTTCATTTGGACAAACGTAGTTGCTCTTTTTCCAATTGATTGAGTCAAACTACATGCGGTTTGATTTTCGATACAAGAGATAAGTAGGAAAGCTCAATATTGGAGTAATCGCACTACAAATTTCTTAGTACTCGCATTTTCAAGCTCTAGTTTCTCAATAATTTTGAGTCTACGACAGTTTTTGAATTTATAAATTGTGCAAAAGTCAAGTGTTTCTTGAACTATATATTGACTTTCTATATTTAAATTAAATTAATAGGTCAGCCTTCTTGAGTTGTAAACAAAGTAAAAAAAACTATTTTTATAATTAATAATAGTTTTTAATAAATCGTTTTATTGCTAGTTTATCAATTTGAAGTCATTTTTGGACGCATTACTACTATGATTTAGTCTGTTTTTTTACAAATGTTTGTTTTACTCTATTAAAGTCAAGAAGTTTAACTAATTAATTTATTGCAATTTTGTGTTGAAATAATTTTAATTTGGTCACATTCTAATTCCAAAGCCTTTATTGTATGAAGTATAGAAATCTCATCAATTTGGACGCTAATTACATCCTATTCTGAAAGTTTTTCAAATTACAATAATCTCAGATTTTTCAGAACTCACAGAGACATTGAGTTATATTGTACATGTTCGTGAACAAAGCTAATGTCCTTTGTTCACTCTTTTTATTGTATACTTTTCGACGTCTCTCGATATCTCCTAGTAGGATGACCTTAAAAAATTTCCCAAGAAAACCTCAATTCCTCAAGTTTTGATTCCTACAAATTAGGGTTTCTATGATCTTCATGTGTTTTCACCGTAAATAACTTTTTTCTTCATGATTAACCCTTGATTAAATGTTTTGCTTTTGAATTTCATGTTTTCAATGTTAATCCATGGACCCTAAAATATACATGTATTTTCATGATTCAGAATTATACATTTTCATATGCATGTCTTAGATTATTAGATTTTCATGATATATAATGCTTTTAGATAAAATATCTACAAGTACATTTTAGTCAGTATGATTAGTAATAATGTTTCTAATTAAACACATGTTTTTCGTTGGGAGTTATGCTTAGCACTAAGCGGATTTAGGGATGAAGGATTTCGATTAGCGTTTCTGAATCGTTGATAGCAATCCCTAAGTCTCAGAACTATGTTCCATTGTAGGTTCATGTAGCTCCAGCAGCGCATCAGATCAGTGGATCCAAATAGTTATCAGGTCTCTTACCTTTGCAAGTATCAGACAACTTTTTTCGATGTGGGGGCAGTACACTGAACCCCATGTAGTAGCTCACATGATTTATGTTTGTTTTAGTATCTCCCATAGCCAATCTTTCAGTTATTGCATGAACATGTACTTATGTATCTCATTTTACTGTATTTCAGTTTCATGTTATTTTACTTGATCATTGCTGTCACGATTCAAAAGTCAAGGTCATGATTGCACACACCCCAAAAACCTCAAAATGGTGTGTAAGTCGAAAGAAAATACACATACGAGACTCCCGAAGAGGAGTCATGCCACAAACAATAGAAAACAACAAAGAATCTCCCAAAATCTGATAGCATAAGTATAAAGAGCATCTTATACATTTCTTGAATCTATAATAAATCACAATTCTTTGAAATGAAAGTTAAAGACTTCAAAATAATTAGATGAAGACTAATGGCGATCCGAAAATCATGATCTCACCACAACTCTGAAAGAGAGAACTTCATTGGATCCAATCAACCACTACGGGGATCATCATGACTAGGATCTACATTAAAGGGATAACAAAAGTAAATGTGAGTACAATTCACATGAACTTAATAGGTTAGACCAACTAAGTAGAAACAACTAAACAGACTTAAGAAATAAACTATGAATGCGTCCATCTACATGTAGAAAAGTCTCATTCCGGCATCAATGCCTTCAATTTATATAGAAAAATGTGAATTAAGTAAACAGAAAAGGGTACAAATAATACTTAAATCATCACATAAACAAGTAACACAACATAAAAAAACTGGCCAATGCGATGCAATGAGATGATGAAATGATGGAATGATATACTGGTACCAAGATCATCTAACACAACCTGTCGTGTACACCTTGTCGGGAATTTAGCTTCCAGACAAGGACCCAGGGGGGCTCGTAGTCCATATACCAATCTCATAATCTCAATATCTCATCAACTTTCCACCTTGCTCATGGTCAAGAATATAAGTAAGATGTCACTTTTTTTTTCTCAAAAAGATAGTATTCTCCATTTTTTCATATTTCCTTAAACCATGATATGCTACATAAGGATGAATGTATCACAATACATAAAACACAAAGGCACAAAGGCATAATCAGTTCATCATAATTTCAAATTACATCAATTTCCCAAGCTTAACAAGACATATGAAACATTTCTCAAATGATAGAGATAGTGGAAGAAATCATTTTAAATCAACCTTTTACCTTTCGCAAAAGCATTTCATTCATTTAAGATGGTTCAAAAATCAACTCATTCCCTTAACTCAGACATTTCTACGTCAAATATAAAGATAGGTCACACAACCTCTCGTTCGGGCAACACTTAAATAACACATACTCCCCACAATAATTAACAGTATCACACTGTAACAACCTATTCCCGTCGTTATAGAAAATTCAATGGGGAAATTTTTTGGGCCGGAAAACATTTTCGTAGTAACATGGAATTTCCCAACCTAGTCCAGATTTGGACGAAATCAGAGTCAGTAAGGTCTAGGGAAATATGGTAACAATTGGGTGATCTAATTATGATTTTGATCACATGAGAAGGTAGCTAAGATGTTAAGAAATCTGTACGACTTTACGGAATTGAATTCGGGCGAGTAGAACTCCCAAAACTGATCTTAGCGTGAATTGGTAGTTTCTGAGTGTCGTTGGTTGAAGGTGTGTTGTGAAATGGGGGAATTGGAATTATTAAATTTGCTTACTGTTCTGTGCAAGTGAATTTGTGCCGCCAGGGCGGGGTCGCTATTGCGGGGTGAGTACTACTGTAGTGGGGTAGACACAACTTCAAGTCGGAAATAAACCCGAAAAATGTTTTATTCTACAAATTTTGAACTTGAGAGCTAAGGAACGAACCCAGGAGTCTTCTTGACAGTTTTCCACCATTCTTGAGGATAAAAGTAAGGTTTTCACTCCCCGAATCCATTTTTCGATCCGTACAACCTAGTTTCTTGGTTATTATCGATGGGGGAGGGTTTTGATCTCGAAATTATGGTGGAAAAAACCATAATTTGGATATTGGGATCATGAGTTTGATCTAAGGTTGATAAGATTGTTGGTAATTTGGGTAATTAGTTATTGTTTATTGATTCCCGGTTATATTAATTATTTGTAGACCAAGAACAAGCGAAACGAATCCGAAAAGAGAAGAATCAAGTTTTTTAGGGGATTCAAGCTTGTTCCGAGGTAGGTGATGATTGTGATTTCATATTTTGTGTGATGTATGCTTGTAATTACTTCATTATGATGCATGTATGTATGCGAATGTTGCATTTTTTATCACACTAATTGTAAATGAGGATGATTGAATAATTGTATGCCATGAATCATGACTTGATTGCATGATTTGAGAATATAATTGTGATTGTGGCTTGTTGAATGAATTGGATGTTGCGTTTTGACACACTAACTTGGATCAGTTGCCACATTTCGGCATAAACATTGGACCAGTTACCACGTATCGGTACACTAACTGTTTGAGTTTGGGTTTCATGAGAGGACCAATGACCTGTTGTAAATGTATATTATTGAGAATGTGATAATCGATATTGTACATGTTCAGTATTTGCATGTTTTTAATGTTGTATTTACTTGCTTATGTTGCACTTAGTGGGATAGACGCATGATCCTACTAGTACACTGTGGTTGTGTACTTACTACACTTGTTTTTTCTTTTGTTGAGTACAGGGCATCTTCAGGCGGCTATTGACAGACCTCGTCTAGAAGATCAGTGATCGCCCATCAAATTCAAGGGTGAGCCAGTTCTTCCGGGCTGCCTTGAGTTCTCCTTTTTATTTAGTCCATCTTTTCGGACTTAGACTAGTTCTTTACACTTCTCTTGTTTAGTTTGGGTTGTACCCATTTTTTTAGACCATGGTTCGTTGTTAGAGTTTTGGTACGTTGACTTTCAAGTTCTAGGCATTTAAATTCCGCAAATTCATCGTTAGATCTTTTGGGAGTTTATTAGAACATCAATATTTAGTTATTTAAACCTATTTCCATAGCTTTAAGTTGTTTAGTTAGACTGTAGTAATGGTTCTCCTATCGGAGGGTTAGTGTGGGTGCCAATCACGATGGTCTAGGTCGTGAAAATGTTGGTATCAGAGCCTAGGTTCGTTGATCTCGATGTACCAAAACGAGTATAGTAGAGTCTTGCGAAACGGTACAGAGATGTCTGTACTTTTCTTCGAGAGGCTATAGGACTTTAGAAAATCTCTTTGTTTTCTCTTGTCTCTTTTCATGCTATAACTTGATTCCAATTGGTATCTGGCCATCCGAATTGGTATCTAATCTCTTTTACTCTTCTGTCCACAGATGGTTAACCCTAGATTCAATGGTGTTAGGCCCGTAGCTCCCGTCAATGCTCAGGATGAGAAATCTGCAGCGAAAGGTAGGGGTAGAGGAAGAGCTAGAGGTAGAGGCCGAGGAAGGGTGGCACCTACTAGGGATAGAGCACCAGTTGGAGATGCTTCTAGAAATGAGGCCCCTCCTACGCACCATGAAGAGGTAGATGAGAATGTAGAAGTGGAAGAGGAAGAAGAGGAAAATGTTAGACAAGAGGAAGAAGTGCAGGCTGAGACTACATGTATTCCTCCTATTGACCCAGTGTTAGCTCAACATATTATGTCGTTCTTGAAAAGATTGGTTGGTCCTGGAGTGCTTCCCTTTGTTCAAGCAACTCAAGCTCCCGCCAATCCCCCTATTGCTATCACTGTTCCCAAGGTGGGTGGAACTGTAGGTGCTGATGCCTTCTTCCGTCCTTTGTTGGGTCCTGTTATGACTGGTAATGAGCATTATATGTTGACTAAGTTCTTAAAGTTGAAACCGTTTGTGTTCTATGGTTCTGAGAGTGGATACAGAAGTACTGCCATTATGCACTATTATTTGAATCTGAAAGTCAATCATTCCCAGCTTTGATATGAAGGTATGGGGGAGATAAAAAACGAGTATGTTAGTCAAATAAAGGGCTCTCACGGGGGTGTAGTCCACGACTTTAGCCTTAAGCTAGGTTGGGCTGTAGTTTTTGTTATCCTAGATTGCTATGAGAGGCTTCATAAGTTGGGAATTGTCCATCAGCATGAGGTTGAGTTTGTGACCTTTCAGCTTTAAGGTGAGGCTGAAAAGTGGTGGAGAGCTTATGTGGAATGCAGATCTTCAGTTTTAACCCTACTTACTTGGACCCAGTTTCATGCTTTGTTTTTAGAGAAATATATGCCTCAGACCTTGAGAGATCGTAAGAAGGATGAGTTCATAGCTTTGGAGCAAGGTGGTATGTCTGTGGCTGCTTATGAGGTCAAGTTTCGTGCCTTATATAGATATGCTACTCAATTGGTCACTATTGAGGAAGATAGGATCTGTTTATTTATTAAGGAACTAAATTCTGAGTTGCAAGTATTATTTGTTCATATGACCTCTGCAGGGAAAAGCTTCAATGAGGTAACAAACTTTGTAAAGAAAGTGGAGGGGGTGAGGCGAGACGGTCAGACTAAGGCATTGGCTAAGAAAACCAAAAATTTAGGCAACTTTCAGGGATCTTACTCCAGAGGTTCAGGGAGGCCAACACTTGCAGCCAGGACAATTCAGTCCGTTATGCCCGTCTCTACAGGTAATTACTCAGGAACTCCACCTCATAATTTAATTTAGGATAGACAAGGAGTCTCGCCTTCGGCGGGCAGCAAGCCATCATTTGATTGTACATGTTACAACTGTGGAGAACCTGGGCATATGAGGAGAGAATATCCCCACCCACGCATGCTAGATTTCGCGCAGCAGCAATCTAGAGTAGTGGTATCCGCAGGAAATGATAATAATGGTTGAGGGCATCCACAAGGTGGGCGAGGAGTAAATCAGTGAGGCCGTGGAGGTAGAGGAAATGGTAACGTAGGCAGGGGTACAGTGAGTCAGGCAGGAAAGTCACTCGTCATGATGATAGGGCTCAGTGTTATGCCTTTTTGGGCAAGAACGAGGCAGAGGCGTCTGACGCGGTGATCATATGTATTATTCTTATATGTGACCATATGGCTAATGTGTTATTTGATCCGGGTTCTACTTATTCTTATGTGTCTGTGCATTTTGCCTCAGAATTTAATATGAATTGTGATATACTTGATTCCCCCATCCATGTTTCTACCCCAATCGGAGAGTCTGTCATAGTCACTCATGTCTATTGTGTTTGTCCTATTTTGTTTATTGGTTTCCAAACTTGGGTTGATTTGGTGATTTTGGATATGACTGACTTTGATATAATCTTAGGCATGACTTGGTTGTCCCACTATTATGTTGTGCTTAATTGTAATACTAAGTTTGTAACTCTAGAAATTTCGGTAAGGGAAAAGTTAGAGTGGGAAAATGTGTACCAATCTAAGGAAGCTAAGATCATATCCTTCATTCGGGCTAGGAAATTGGTAGTGCAGGGTTGTTTGTCTTATATGACTCATATTCTGGATGTTGAGGTTGAGTCTTCGTCTATTCATGTGGTGTCAGAATTTAGAGAAGTGTTTCTTGATGATTTGCCTGGTATGCCTCCGGATAAAGATATAGATTTCTGCATTGATTTAGAACCTGGTACTCTTCCCATTTCTATACCTCTATATCGCATGGCTCTGACAGAGTTAAAAGAGCTTAAGGCTCAAATCCAAGAACTTCTTGATAAAAGATTTTTTCGTCCTAATGCTTCCCCATGGGGTGCTCCAGTTTTGTTTGTTAAGAAAAAAAATGGTAGTATGAGGATGTGTATAGATTACCGGCAATTGAATAGGGTCACCATTCGGAACAAGTATCCAATGCCTCGGATAGATGATCCTTTTGACCAATTGCAAGGTGAATCAATTTTTTCTAAGATTGATCTATGGTCTGGCTACCATCAGTTAAAGATTAGGCTTGAGGATATGCTCAAGACGGCGTTTAGAACCCATTATGGGCACTATGAGTTTCTAGTTATGTCTTTTGGTTTGACTAATGCGCCTGCAACTTTTTTGAGTTTGATGAATGATGTGTTCAAACCATTTCTTGATGCGTTTGTTACAGTGAGGAAGAGTATGTCAACCATCTTCGTATTGTTCTGGGTGTTCTTGGGAAACAAAAGTTATATGCGAAATTTTCTAAGTGTAAATTTTTGTTGACTTCGGTTGCATTTTTAGGGCATGTAGTTTTAAAAGAAGTGGTAATGGTAGATCTCCAAAAGATTGAGGTGGTTAAGAATTGGGTTCGGCCTAGCTCGGTAATGGAAGTTAAGAGTTTTGTGGGACTCGCTAGCTATTATCGTCGGTTTGTAAAGAACTTTGCTTCTATTGCCACTCACTTGACAAATTTGACCAAAAAGGAGATACCATTTGAATGGACTGAAAAATGTGAGGAGAGCTTTCAGAGGCTAATTTTTTTTTTGACCATCGCACCTATTCTCGCACTACCGGTGAAAGGTAAAGATTTTAGTGTTTATTGCGATGCTTCACATTCTGGTTTAGGTGCAAGATTGATGCAGGATAAAAATGTCATAGCCTATGCATTACGGCTAGGGATGGGCATTTGGTTATTCGGTTCGGTTTCGGGTTTTTTTTCGGTTTTCAGTTCTTGTACAACGTGTACCGAACACCGAACCGAATTATTTCAATTTTTTTTATTTTGGTTCGATTTATGTTATTTCGGTTCGGTTTTTGTTAGTTCGGTTTTTTTTGTTATGGGTCTGCTTAGTGGGATAAAAATAGTTACATTGCTATGTCATATCAGCTACAATATTCTGTAAAATGCCCTATAGCTGAAAGCTAAAACATGTACATTTCACATTTGTACCACTATTGTTATAAATGAAATATTATTACATATATATGTACCACTGCTGTTATAAACTAATGCAAGCTGTAAAATGCAAGCTGTCCCTAAAGAAGTATACTTGTAACTGTAAAATGCAAGTTGTCCCTAAAGAAGTATACTTGTAACTGTAAAATGCAAGCTATCCCTAAATTAATTGGACATTTATTTTAACTAACAACAAAAAGCTCACCTCAAAAGTCAAAATTGTCATACTGCCAAAATTTTTAATTAACAAAAGTGCATTGTACTAACAAGCAACAATTTAACAAGTGATAAAACTTCACTACACTTCACAAATACAATGATCAATTGATCATGCCATTACAACACAACATAATAATAATTTAACAAGTAACAATAATGCACCAATGTAGTTTCTTTCATGAGACCACTTTCAAGTTTCAAGTGCCAACAATAACAAACATCAATAATGAGCAACAAACAATGTAGCTTCTTGCCTTCTTCCATGAGATCACTTTCAAATGCCAACAATAACAAATAACAAAAAATGAGCAACAATGTAGTTTCTTGACTTTCTTCCATGAGACCACTTTCAAGTCTCAAGTGCCAACAAAAATACTAACAAAACTTAGTACTTTACGTCTTTCTTCATTGTCTTGACTCTTGGACCTTTTAAGATAAAATAAAATGTTAGAATACTACTTTTAAGATTAAAAAATGATATGATTAAACAAATGACATATTGAACTCACCACTATTAAATACTTGAGACTTGCAAGTCAATCATAGATCAACAATGGAAGAGTTTCTTCTACTATTTGCCATCTCTATAAATAAGAAAATCAAATATGTCATACAACACAATAAGTATTTTATTTTCCAAAAACAAATATGCTTAGTTTCTTGTCTAAGCCAATCTTGGACACAAATAAGGCATTACACACATTTGGGAGTCAATGAACTTCTAAAGGGACCAACAATACGACCACCGGTACTAAATGCACATTCCGATGCCACACTCGACATAGGAATAGCCAATACATCTCGAGCCAACTGTGAAAGTACAGGAAATCTAGGATAATTAATTTTCCACCAAATCAAAGTATGAAAATTCTCATATTCAGGCTCTTGGTCTTCAAGAAGATATCTATCCAACTCAAATTTAACGCCTAAACTTCCAGAATCTTTCTTTTGTTTCTTCATGTAAAACTTAGTTCTCAAAGAATTTTGTTTTCACATTTTGAGAAAGACCACAAGTAGATAAATCAGATAAGTCAGATGAAGATGATTGATTTTTAGAACCTTTTGCATACTTACTTACATAGATCACAAATAGTTTTTTTAAGTAAGCTTCTACTTCATTATTCACTATCTTTCCCTTTTCTTCCCCAAGTAATTGTTCAAGAGCAAAACTAACATACACAAATTTATTGCGAGGATCCAAACAGAAGCAATAAAAAGCATTTTGTTCATCTTCTCAAGAGTACCCCAATATTACTTGAATTTTTCTTTCATCCCCGAAGCCATTTTACTCAAATCAACTTCATCACTTGCCATACATACTTTCAAATATGCATCAAGCTCACATATATCCTCAAAATGAACATTACAAGTAACATACCGTGAACCTGAAACTTTCAATGTGAGCTCATAAAATTTTTCAAGAAATTTTGTGACATTCCTCACATTAGTCCAATCCTCATTTTGAATTGAACCTGCAATACTTTAATCTTCACAAACATCAGTAGCAAGAAAAGAATTAAAATTACCATCATAAAGATCAAATCTTTCAAAAGCTTTCTCAAACTTTCCTACCGTGTCCAACATCAAATAGGTGGAATTCCACCTAGTAGGCACATCTAAAGACAACATTTTATCGTTTTCTATCTTTTGCATTTCAATACATTTCAAGAAGTTTC